>NQII01001029.1:158184-169558 GCA_002778355.1 Clitarchus hookeri | reverse complement strand
AGTACGCCGAGAAAACCCGCCGGCAAGCGGCATCGTCCAGCACGATTCCCACATGCGAAGATCCGGGAGTGAACCCGCCGGGGATCGAACCCGGATCGCCGTGGTGGGAGGCGAGCGCCCTGGCCACTACGCCACCGCTGCCCCTTTGAAATGTGTAATTTATACCAGTCATTATGCGAACGATATTTCTGCCGGCTTCTGAATTCTCACCACCGTCCTATTATTTCGCGCCATATTTGACACGCTTGCGCATCTGAATAAAGTTTATTACTGGCTGCCTGTCAGCAAATTTCGTCTAGTTGTTAGTCTCCGACTAATGTGTGGCCGCGGTGGTGTAGTGGTCAGATTACCTGCCTCCCACCTAGGCGAACCGGGTTCGATTCCCGGCGGGGTCGCCTCCGTATTTTCGCGCGTGGGAATCGTGCCGGACGATGCCGCTGGTCGGCGGGTCTTCTCGGGGTTCTCTCGTTTTCCAGCGCCGCTCCATACTCACCTCGCTTCACCCTCGTCGGCTCTCTAGACCTCCACTCCGCTCCCACCAACGTAGCAGCTCTTATGTAACTGGCAGTGCAGCCTATGTTGTTCATCTCAGTTGTAATAAACATTGCTGTGCTGTAAACTTCTTTAAATGCTTTTGCCCGCCTGGTGCTTGAACTGAGTCTCATAGTGTTTCAAATCCTGTTTGCTTTTTTACGAAATTTTTAAACGTGTCCCCAGTATGTTTATCTACGAAAATACACCATACCACACACTTTGAAGTTACCACACATGCCGTAAATATAATTTTGGTTACCTCTAATATAGATCAAAACTGTTCTTTCAGACTGCCGTATCTAAAAACATACACGCCGGGCACGAGTCAAACTACGATAGAAGCCTGTATTGAACTTTGCTACATACATTTCATCAATAAAATTATAGGGTCAGCGCTGAAATTGCCATAGGTACACGCAGCACCACGAGAACACTGCACGCCAGTTCAGAGCCCTGCGCCTAGAAGCGATGGCGCCCTTGTAGCGCGTGCCAGTGTGACCCTTATAGCTAGGGCGACATGTTATCTGCGAAAATATTTCAGGACTACTTGCACTCCGGAAACACTCAGATCGGATGGTTTTAACTGCCTGCCTGCTGATCAAGGACACTCGGTGTCGGAGTTACCTAGTTCTGATTGGCCCAGCCAGGAGAGGAACTGTCTCTTGACAAAGGAAAACGGCACATAAGCCATAGCTGCCGCGCCTCTTGGCCAACAAAGGGACTCTCGAACTCCCGACAAGTACCAGAGACGATGAAACTAATTAGGCGCGAATTTCGTTTCCAGCTGCATAGAAATATTCCCATAGTTACACTCGGGCGTTGTGTTCATAGTGTTACGGGCGTTCGAGTGCCCAAACTGAATATATATATTTTTATCTTATTTGATTAACCTTTTTTTATTACATACAAAGTAGTTTGATAAAACCAATAGGAGTCGTGGACTATTATTTTACAAAAATTTATTACGGCGGTTACAGNAATTTACAAAAAATTATTACGGCGGTTACAGGAATGTCTTAATTCATACATTTGGGTAAACAAAATTTAAAACTTTGCATAATTATCATATATTGCTCCAGTTCAAATTAATTTCCGATGCCATTAGACTGAGATAAACCGAGTTAATGGAAATTATTTAATTGGTTCAGCCTTTATTTTATTTTAAGTTCTTCAATAATATTCCCATTCAAATNATTTTACAAAAATTTATTACGGCGGTTACAGGAATGTCTAATTCATACATTTGGGTAAACAAAATTTAAAACTTTGCATAATTATCATATATTTCTCCAGTTCAAATTAATTTCCGATGCCATTAGACTTAGATAAACCGAGTTAATGGAAATTATTTAATTGGTTCAGCCTTTATTTTATTTTAAGTTCTTCAATAATATTCCCATTCAAATTAGCCGGAAGTTAAACTCTAATCGCCGGCGAACAATATGCCAGATTTCAAAGAAATTTCTTCGTGGTGTTCCTAAGACTTCAATAAACACTTCAACTGAAATCGAACGTTGGGATCGTACATTATTTTAAAATTAAAATGCTAATAATTCTCAAAAAAAAAAAAAAAAAAAAAAAAAAAAAANAAAAAAAAAAAAAAAAAATTAATTTTTTTAACTGATTTAGCGTTTTCATCAAATTGGTTTTAATAGTGTATCACAAATTCGTGAAATATCTTAAAACCACAGAAAATAATTTCAGCCACTTGAACAGCCTTAAGGGCTCCGCCTGTCTGCAGATACACTGGAGAGCCAAAAAAACTGGTATATGCGTGCGTACGAAAATAAACAGAGGTATGGAACCAATCAGAGTAACGCGATGCGGTCGGCAGCTAGATCGGTTACTGCTGCTACAATGGCAGGTTATCAAGATTTAAGTGAGTTTGAACACGGTGTTATAGTCGGCGCACGAGAGATGGCACATAGCATCTCCGAGGTAGCGATAACATTTGGATGTTTTGCGTACGACCATTTCACGAGTGTACCGTGAATATCGGGAATCCGGTAAAACATCACATCTTCGACATCGCTGCGGCCGGAAAAAGATCGTGAAAGAACGGGACAAACGACGACTGACGGGAATCATTAAACGTGACAGACGTGCAACCCTTTCTCAAATTGGCGCAGATTGGATTTGTGGACTGCCCTGCAGGATTCATGGTGTGAATTGCCTCCTGCATACCTTCAGACATTAGTCGAGTCCATGCCACGTCGTCTTGCGGCACTTCTGCGTGCTCGCGGGGGCCCCACACGATATTAGGCAGGTGTACCAGTTTTTTTTGGGCTCTTCAGTGTATTATGCGCTTTCGAAGCCTCGAAACGCGTGTGCTGTAAGGCGGACTCTTGCTCACTAACCACTTGCCTCATCGCCTCTACGCGCAAGGCGCTCAGCTGGGGTGCAGTCTGCCGTCGATAACGCGTCTCTATGAGTCTTTCAGCGAAGACCCTATCATTTTATGAAGTAATAATAAAAATTAAGGTTTGATGCACGTCCCTATTGCTTTTTTAATGTTTTGTACTTAAATTTTCATACCTAAAAGTGATCCTGGAAACACCCGTTTGAACCATTTTCACAATCACAAAAACATGCTTTAGAGAGAAATATAGGAACTGGAAAACGTATGCGGACCTCACTCAGACACGTTGGACGGTTTGTTAGATAGAACGTTTTCTGCTGGAGCTGTGCACACCGTTCGACGCCCTACACAGGCGGCCACCTTAAGCCGTGACCTTAAGCGGTGATAATATATTTTTATGGTACGCCAATAAAAACGAAAGTTCGATGCGTGTCTGAAGACAGCCCCTTAAGATTCTGTACAGAAAATGTAGTATCTAAAACTCATTCTGGATACATCCGTTTTAGCCAATTTCACGCTTAAGAAAATCCTGGGAAATTGAAATGAGAACTCGAAACTTGTCTTCGGGCATGATGCGTTTCTTAAAATGATTTTCGCGTTCAGACACCATTACGTAATAACCACCTGTTCCTGAGTCACGTTCTCTCTACCAAACCTCTGCAACGCACTTCATGCGTCGAGATCTTTTCCTTGCGTTCGAAGCACAGCAATAAGGTCGACAATAACACGCCCGCCCAACGTTCCAACGCCTCTCAACCGGCGAGTAGTGATTCCTTCGTCACGAGTTCCTCTGCAAGTTAGATCTCTAATATAGGCGCTGTATTACACGCGATGAAAGCCCACAGATAACTACCACTGCACGGTTTTACTTTTCTCCTACCATCTAAGGCTGTGGTACTCACAGACACTTTTTCTAAGGGGCCATATTAAGAAAAAGTAAGACCGCCGCGGGTCGCACTTACGACACTTGACATAATCATATTTGTGAACTAAAAGTATTTGGGTAATTCGATGACATTTGAAATTCAGAGTGTCGTGTATCGTCTTGCAAGTCGTTTGTTTATTCGTTTAATACGGTGATGGCGGGCGGAGGTAGTACATCAAAAATATGTACAGAAGTCGCCTGACTGATAAAATAATGAAAAATATCGTCTAGTTTCATCAGTGACTTTAACTTTTTAATAAATTCGTATTATGTATTGGTTTTTTATTTTTATAACAGACACCCTAAAGATAAGTATTCGGTAACTTGTATCTACTGAAGCCTGCGAGCGCGATCCACAGAGAATGGGCCCGCGGGCCGCAGTTTGAGAACCCCTGATCCAAGCAAACGGCGTAGCAAGCTCTAAATATGCAATATATTTAATGATTTTCACACGATTTCTTTTTACTCTTCCAAAAAACTTAACGAGAGATAAACAAAACCGCAAGGGACGTAGATTTTAATATTTTCTTGCAAATAATCGTATTCCCATGATATGTATTTGCCGATATACGGGTAGACAACGAATATACATACAATATGCCCGGACAGCTGACATTTAACTGCGCGCCTTTCAACGCACACGCTCACTGGCCTACTCTTAGTCAGTTTGGAAGATACGTGAAGATAGTAGTACACTCCTGAAAAAAAANAACGCACACGCTCACTGGCCTACTCTTAGTCAGTTTGGAAGATACGTGAAGATAGTAGTACACTCCTGAAAAAAAACATTTTGCACGATGTTATTTTTTAATATTTTATACTTGTGACTAGGGCTATCATAAGGGAAGAACTGCAGTAATTATGAAGACAGAATACACATTCAATGTAATTACTATTAGATACAATAAATATTAGGCATTTGCGAGGGAGGTGCTAAATCGATAACAGTATA
Organism: Clitarchus hookeri; assembly: GCA_002778355.1. NCBI lineage: Eukaryota > Metazoa > Arthropoda > Insecta > Phasmatodea > Phasmatidae > Clitarchus > Clitarchus hookeri. The sequence continues at coordinate 164,788 of NQII01001029.1, read as the reverse complement.
TGACCAACCTGAATGACACAGTTGTCGGAGGCTGTGTTGTGTCGGACAGCGACGAGCGACATGCGAAGATTCATCTTGATGACTTCATCTCGGTGTGGGTCCTCAGCCAGACAGACAGACCCCGTACAAAATGTTGCCAAGTATTATATCGTTTTTGGTGGCGTAATGGTTCTATATACCGTGCCGCCGGGAGGGGATCTCCGCTGGCGCTTCGTTGATATGTTTTATAAACTATAATGTGTTTTGCAGTTAGCTAGGCTTGTCCGCCTTTATTAAATCCTAAATTCACTGAATCATAACAACGACCTGTCATTTAGTTGCCTATGAAGGATGTTCGTTGGGCATTAAGCGCAATTTAAAGTGACATCGGAACGACAGTTGTGGTATTCTGGTATACTTAAAATCTTAGCTCGTAAGTAACCAATTAAAAAGAAAATATATCAAGGAAAAAATAGTACATTTTTCATGAAGTTTTTTTTTAAAACAAATTCTATTTGCTGTATTTGCTTAATGATTTTACACAATGCGTTTTGCACTACAAATAAATTATGGCCTAGTTGTTAGCAGCAAGTTAACCATGCAAGCTAATTTCCCACCTGATTTGCAACTTTTTTCAATTGCAGAAAAACGTCACACAAAGTTTATTTATTGCAATTAATATTTTTATAACAATCAAGCCATCTAAGCCGTACCTGAAAGTAAACAATTAATTTAATACACAATTTAGTACGTCTTGATTTAGAAACGGACTCGACGTCTTGCTTGGTGTGAAAATATTGATGCCAATAAATACACCATTCTAGAATATCTGTTATCTGCAAATTATTAACATTTCACTCATGTTCTAACATTTCATAANAACGCACACGCTCACTGGCCTACTCTTAGTCAGTTTGGAAGATACGTGAAGATAGTAGTACACTCCTGAAAAAAAAACATTTTGCACGATGTTATTTTTTAATATTTTATACTTGTGACTAGGGCTATCATAAGGGAAGAACTGCAGTAATTATGAAGACAGAATACACATTCAATGTAATTACTATTAGATACAATAAATACTAGGCATTTGCGAGGGAGGTGCTAAATCGATAACAGTATATGACCAACCTGAATGACACAGTTGTCGGAGGCTGTGTTGTGTCGGACAGCGACGAGCGACATGCGAAGATTCATCTTGATGACTTCATCTTGGTGTGGGTCCTCAGCCAGACAGACAGACCCCGTACAAAGTGTTGCCAAGTATTATATCGTTTCTGGTGGCGTAATTGTTCTATATACCATGCCGCCGGGAGGGGATCTCCGCTGGCGCTTCGTTGATATGTTTTATAAACTATAATGTGTTTTGCAGTTAGCTAGGCTTGTCCGCCTTTATTAAATCCTAAATTCACTGAATCATAACAACGACCTGTCATTTAGTTGCCTATGAAGGATGTTCGTTGGGCATTAAGCGCAATTTAAAGTGACATCGGAACGACAGTTGTGGTATTCTGGTATACATAAAATCTTAGCTCGTAAGTAACCAATTAAAAAGAAAATATATCAAGGAAAAAATAGTACATTTTTCATGAAGTTTTTTTTTAAAACAAATTCTATTTGCTGTATTTGCTTAATGATTTTACACAATGCGTTTTGCACTACAAATAAATTATGGCCTAGTTGTTAGCAGCAAGTTAACCATGCAAGCTAATTTCCCACCTGATTTGCAACTTTTTTCAATTGCAGAAAAACGTCACACACAGTTTATTTATTGCAATTAATATTTTTATAACAATCAAGCCATCTAAGCCGTACCTGAAAGTAAACAATTAATTTAATACACAATTTAGTACGTCTTGATTTAGAAACGGACTCGACGTCTTTCTTGGTGTGAAAATATTGATGGCAATAAATACACCATTCTAGAATATCTGTTATCTGCAAATTATTAACATTTCACTCATGTTCTAACATTTCATAATNCAATAAATACACCATTCTAGAATATCTGTTATCTGCAAATTATTAACATTTCACTCATGTTCTAACATTTCATAATATGTTCAGCTACAAAGAAACGCAGGAACATTAAACTCAGTGTACTAAACCAGCAACACATTTCTGACTCTTCATTAAAATTAACTGATGTCACCTGGAACCAGCTATTTTAAGTGCGTGCAGGGACAAAACCTCCAGCGGGAACCACACGTGAAATTTCATTTGGAAATATCAGGTGTCTGGTAGCAGAAGCCCTAGAAACGATAGAAAAAAATAATTAAATATGTACACCTGACGTTCCAGTATTTAGGGGAAAGTCACGTGTTAATAAAACGTGTGAAATGTATCGTTCCTCGCTTTAAGGACTATCAAATGAGATTGCTCGGGTGATTTCCCCGGAAGTGACTCGGCGCGTTGACAGGTTTATGCCGCATTCTGAAGCCCGGATGCGGGGTGGATTACGGCCTACCGCGCGGCGGCTTATTATTCATGGGCAGCAGCAGTTCGAGTCACTTTGTGACGTGTTTCCGCCCGAGTTTCATTAAGCGCCTCGCGGCGAACCCAATTTACCGCCCGGGCGGTCGGCAAACCGCCACTAAGCTCTTCCAAATTCGAATATTTTCGATTGGTGAAATATTAAACGATACAACCCGTACCGGGCGAAGGACAGCTCTGGGCAATTCAAACCAACGACTATATCGTAGAAAGTGATTCACTCGCAAAATACGTTCAGCGACTGGCGCACGCGATCACACGCGTGACTGCGGTGCGTGTGGTATTTGTTTGCAGACCGTGACTTTCACTGGTAGTTTCAGAACAGACTAGTATAACAATCACCTCCACACGTTCAGTTGGCCGCATGCAAATAGTCGAGAGAAACATAATTTCTGTCAGGGGAGGACGTTTCGGACAGTCTGCTTGAAAAAAAAACCAGAAGTTTGACACGAGGAACAGTAGCTCGGAACAGGCAGAAGTTCAAACCTCTATAGGCTGTTGACGGAAAGCGAAAACTTTTTAAGTCCGCGCTTAAAAGTTCCTTTCAGCAAATTTAAACACTTTCACCAAATTTTTAATACAAAAATTGCTACGTGACTAATAAACGCCGTGTATACATTTTAGAGCTCTCGAAAGTTAACGTTTTGAGGCACAATAAAATATCGTTTCTTGGTTATTATTCCTGCGGGGGGTTTAAAAAGTGCTCACTTTACCGTTAATAAATTATGTCCAATAAAATATATTTGCTTCAAACGATACCTATAGTCTGTCCGCTGTTTCTTCACACTTTATGAATCAAACCTTTAAAATATCGCCCCACGCAGGTCGTGTCTGGATGTTTCCTAATTACGTCGCGTATCAAAGGCGTTTTATACTGCTGTTAACACACAAGTACCTTATTTTCTGTTAAATTGTAAATTTTATTTGTATTTTATTTATAATTTATAATATTTTATTAATAATTAATATGAATAAAAACAGAGAGAAGATAGGTGTTTTGGTAATGCCTAGTAAGAAATAGTTGTTATGTAGAATATTATTACACTGATTGCGCATGAACGCGGTGAGTTTTCCCNGGTAATGCCTAGTAAGAAATAGTTGTTATGTAGAATATTATTACACTGATTGCGCATGAACGCGGTGAGTTTTCCCTTTATTGTAAATTTCTAGACTTGGTTAAGCTTTTGTTTGCACGAGGCAGAGGAGTAGTTAGAAAGGAGAACTGAAGCAGGGCTTCAGAAAAGTATGAAGTAACCGCGATTGGACTATAATGACCTAACTACTATTAAAACTGTTACTTATCAATTCTCCGCCTTTGGGAAGCGAACGACCAGGCAAAAAACCATCGAGAGTGTTCTAGATAGATTCAAGCTCAGCCTGGGAGGCACATAACTGCTTTCGGAGAAGCAGGCGATGCGACAGGTCCAGAGTTAGATCGCCCTGCTCGCCACGTCACAACGAACGGTAACGTCAAATGCGGGTACAACTCGTTAACTAAGCCTACTTTTTTTGTATGAAACCGGTACAGTGCAACTGATAGTAACTACTTCTATAGTCACGCCGGCATAGTCCCAGAAATTGGCCCCGTCCACCCAAGTGAAAGAGAGAGGCAGAACGACTTGCAAAGCACCAACCACAGGTAGCTGGCAGGTGGGCAGACGAACCTGCAGAAACTCCCTCCCACCTGCCGTACCACCGTCGTCCAATTGTTTCCTTTCCCGGGAAGAAGTGGCGCGACATTGGCAGAGCTGCCAAGTACTATGTTAGAGTGGCGCTACTATAGTAATTATAAACTTTGTGAGAAATCATGTTACCAATAGGGCGATGAAATTGTTAGAAGTTATTTCCTGCCCCGCAAATCTGAACATTACTCAAGTCTCTTCGCAGTATTTTCGCGGTTTTTGAATCAATCCTTTGAAAAATCCCCCCATGTATCACGTGTTTGGTTATTTTCTAAATATTTAATGTATCTGAAGTGTTTTATACCTCTTGTTAACCTAAAAGTATTTTAATTTTTTTGAGGTGAAATCTAACTGTTACGTATATTTTATCTACACATTATAATAATTAATTTATAATTAATATGAATAAGACCAGAGAGAAAATATGTGCGTTGGTAATGCCTAGCAAGAAACAGTTTTCATGCAACATATTATTAAACTGGGTTCGCGCATATGCCTATATGATGCGTCGTCCCTTTGGTGTAATTTTCTAGACTTAAGCTTCGTTCGAATGAGGCGGAGGAATATCCTGAAAGTAGAACACTAGCAGGGCTTCGAGAAAGTTGGAAGAACTCGTGAACGGACCATGCACGGCGCAAGATATATTTTAGGAAAGAAATAGCAGCCAGGACAAAAATGAGTGTAACATTATCCTTGGATATTGCCTTTTGCTAAAACAGCGAGAAAAAATTTCTGCTGTAACGTTTTATACCTCACGAATAGGCACGAGTTCATTCATGCTTGGTAAAAAATAGTTTAATTTGAAAATGCAAGTGAAATTAAAATAACTCGCATAATAATTAAATGGTTTATTGCAAGATCTAATTATAATAAAGTCTACGGCTTTACTCTGTCAGTAGATAATTTATGAAAGAACTGGAACACCGACCTCCCAAATTTCCAAACCTCGCTTCTAGTATACCTTTGAAAGGATATAAACCACAGATATAAGACACAATATCAAACATTTAGGTCTCCAAAAACTGTTTTCATATCGGTCAACTAAGAGAATAAAACGACAGTATGCTTGCCTATTCTAGTGCAGTTATTTCAAAAGTCTGTTTTAATGCCAGAAACCAGAGTTTATGCGTTTTAACGACCATTTTTGGTGCTATGGGTGTTGTTTTTCACAAGGAAAGGTTTTTTTTTTTTTTAAACGAAAAATAGAAATCTGTGCAGTTAAAACTGCAGTTTGAAATAATTGCATCTGAAAAGGTAAAAACACTACGGTTTTATTGTATTTTACCTTGTATCGACCGATATGAGAATGGTTTTTCGGAGACCCGGGTTTTTGACATGTCTTAAATCTGTGGTTCCATCCTTTAAAATTATGCTAAAAGTGAGGTTTAGAGCTCTCTCGTACTTATCTACTCACAGCTTTCTAAAGTGCTCAGTCAGATAACTGGAGAGCCTATTTCAAATGTCTTCCTACGAAATGATACAAATGCAACTCGTTATATATGTTTTCATGACGTTTTCTTTGCTTACCTATACGTAATATTCCGGGAGATGAAAGATAGTGCTAGTTTTTCTCCCCGCAGACACAGACCAAAAAAATCCTGTCAGGCTGGCCCCAATAATTCCCATTCCCATAAATGTATAAGTTTTCTTTTTGATAGATATTCTTGGTGTGTGACCACGTATTATTCCACTACACACTGCAGCCAACATGACATATCTTTGCCCTAATGCACACTATCTTATAGAAAAAGAGAAATTTTGTGTATCCATATTAATTCTGTCATTTTCGTGATTGAAATATCGCGGAAGCATATGTCGTAAGCTAAGAATTCCAATAGTTAAGAAACAGTAATAATTTTATTGTATGGACCTAATTTTTTTATTCTGCAGTGCTGGGAAAACGTATAAACGCCTAATGAGTAATTACGTTAAAATTTACAGAACTGAATATAATTTTTATACAGCTTATATTAAACATAGTTGTGTTTAACAATTCATATTTTAAGCCTGTCCTGAAGGGTGTGGTAAAAGGCTAATATTTTATAGTAACATTTCCGGACAATTTTCTGATTTAAAAAGTTAAATATGCAAGAAAATCAAAATAATCGTATACGACGAGGTTCCGCTGAGCGTTAATCCCCATCCTGCAGTGGGCAGAATTCGCTAAGGGAGAAAATTAGTTTCCTTCTTTTCCCTTTCCAGAAGTTTTGCCTGCTGAACCGTGCGGGCCATAAACCACATTCGCCAGTCCGGGTCTTCCCCGCCGCGGAAGTTTTTTCCCCCACCTCTTTCAAAGAGGAAGAGGATAGGAGGCGGGATAATGAGAAGGGAGGTGGGAAACGAGAGACGATTAAAAGGTGCGCCGAGAGATTAACGGCAGCGGGGGCAGTGCGCTTGCACGCCTTAGCTTGTACCACGTGAGGGACAAACCAGGACTGACCCCCCCCCCC
>NQII01001029.1:135930-157485 GCA_002778355.1 Clitarchus hookeri | reverse complement strand
AAAAAAAAAAAAACACGCAAATCGGATAAGTGGTTCTCGAGTGACAAGCACTCTAACAGACAGACAGAGAGACATTGAGTTTTATAATATGTATATAGAAGGCTACCTAACACCTTTTTTGGACATTAAGGTACGGAACTACTTCCCATCCATTGTTACCAACTGTACTGGGCGCATGCCACTCAGTGCGCACGTTAAAATGTATGTAAGTAGGGACAGTGACATTTTTCAAAGGTTGATTTCAAAAGTGCACTCATTGTCGTGAACACCCCTTACCTCCCCTCCTTCCCACTATCACACAGATTTCGATGCAAGTAAGGACGACGGCGCAACGTGTGTGTGAGAGAGAGAGAGAGAGAAAGAGAGAGAGAGAGAGTAGTTTCTTTCTCCCTTCCGTGTTCTATAGCAGGGACGTGGTATATGGCGGGGCGACAGCTGACTCCCTTCGTCTTCATTTACACTAGAAGAGAAGTCGCCATGCTTTTCCCTCTGAGGTTACGGCGAGAAGGAATGGTGGTCGAGAAAGCAGTATCGTGCGCGAGGTGAAGGCGCGGAGTAAACCTTCCGAACGGAAATACAGTGCGCACCAAAAATATGTGACTGCAAATCTTGGCACTCTGAAATTAATCTGTGGCCGAACATGTACGCCCTTTCAATCAGTGTCTTATATCTACGAAGTCGCTCAAGAAGTAATTTTAATAATCTGGACTGCCCATAGCGGCAAACAGTCTTAATGAGAGTGAGTAAGTGAAGAGATTTGAGCGGCTCTTGACAGGTCTTGAGAGCCGATGAGAGTGAAGCAAGGCGAGTATGGAGCAGCGCCGGAATGCAAGGGTGAGGGAAACTGGAGACCCCCGAGAAAACACTGGGTGTCTTTATAAGTATAATTTTAATTGTCACGTGTGGATTAATAATCCAACTTTTAAACCCCAAGTATGGTACCGCGTTGGNTTTATAAGTATAATTTTAATTGTCACGTGTGGATTAATAATCCAACTTTTAAACCCCAAGTATGGTACCGCGTTGGGAGATAATTCTAAATAAGTTTAGTAAGATTTATTGTTTGCATGAAATAACTTGACGATAGAAACAGGTGTCAGATTTATGTTCCGTTATACTTTATCCAGACACTTATTGTTCCGCTTTAAAAATGTTCTCTAATATTTGTAATAAACTATTGCTTCTGGCCCAACTTTACAAAATGTGTACTTCTCTTAGCATTCACTTTAGACCACAGGTCGTATGTATGTTCTCACATTCTTTTTCTTGTTAAACCTGCAGTCGAGGTTTGTCGGTCGAATTCAGATACATACGGCATATTTGGTTAATACAGTGGTTTTTGGAATATTTGATAACATTTATAAAGTCTTAACTTTCTTACGTGAATTAAACTTGATCGGATGATTAGCATTTTGTGTTCTAACCCACCATAATGATTCTTTGTGCATGCATACTTTGTAGTACATTATCAAATTTGTTGTATTGTATTTTTTAGACTGGGTGTGAGTGCGTACCGAAAACGTTCGTGCTCAAGAAGATTTTAAGTTTTTTTTTTTCACTTCACAAGCCTAGTATGCTAAAAAATTTTCAGCTGAGAAATAAAAGGATATGCCATATTTTGTAAATAAAAATAAAACACAAAATGAAACCTGAAAAATGTTTCTTTTCAATTTAGTATGTTCTCTTTTTAGAGAAACTTGGCCAAAAACCTTTAAAACTTCAACAACTTTGGCACTTACGATTACCTCTTATACCATGGTTTTCTTGCGAACAGAAGAAGTTAAATTTATTTGCAAGGGTTAAAAGGCGAGCTAAGTATGCTCGGCCGTGATTTTGGAAGCCTGAATACTTTTTTTTTGTTGGGGGTGGAGTATTTGCAGGGCTGGAAATCAGTTGAAGTTTAGGTATAACGTTCACGTTTAGCTTCATATCTGTACAGCCTCACTGGTTGTACAAAAATAGGAAATTAATATTCACTAATTAGTGGAGACCTGAAAAATTCGCGAGTTCAATGACCTGTAGGCTATACTCTACTGTCGTGTGTAAAATAATGCAAATATGACTGTTCATTGGTTGCTTGTCGTATAAGCGGAAGACTGTGATTCGATCTGCAGTTTATTGCGTGTTTGTTATTGGCTCGCAGTTGTCCAGGAGGTGTTAACTAACGGGTGGGCCAATCGAATAAGCAATACAAACGTACGAGGTTTTGAATTCCAGCTTGTCCCGAAATGAAACAGCGAATTTTTCAGGTCTCTGCTAATCAGGTTAACAATTTAATCACACGTCTCTCATTCAGCGTCTGTGAATCTCTCTGGCTGGCTATTGTTTCTGACGTGTATTATACCTAACAAAGGCACCTGGATATCGCCGTTCATATTTGATTCGCAGAGGGGAAGCTCACAATAGCTTACTGTAAAAAATGAACTCTCAAACTAAATTAACGCTTTGTAGACTATGCTCGAGAAAAGCTAATTGGAAAATTCATTTTCAGTTGAGAACAAAACTCGTACGGCTGTGCATTCTTTGCGCGGGTAGTGTTTGGCANGAATTTTTCAGGTCTCTGCTAATCAGGTTAACAATTTAATCACACGTCTCTCATTCAGCGTCTGTGAATCTCTCTGCTGGCTATTGTTTCTGACGTGTATTATACCTAACAAAGGCACCTGGATATCGCCGTTCATATTTGATTCGCAGAGGGGAAGCTCACAATAGCATACTGTAAAAAAATGAACTCTCAAACTAAATTAACGCTTTGTAGACTATGCTCGAGAAAAGTTAATTGGAAAATTCATTTTCAGTTGAGAACAAAACTCGTACGGCTGTGCATTCTTTGCGCGGGTAGTGTTTGGCATGACGTCACAAGAACACGACAGCGCACTAACAATGGTATTGCTATCGGTAGAATTTTTTCGTAGCCTCTCAAAGGGACATGCATTATTATAAATACTTTTCTACGATAAAGGAAATTTTATTAGGTCAGTATCAGCTCGGCTCTTCATTGGTCGATGACCGGCCAATAATGAACGTTGATGTAAAGTACAGGCTAATGTCTGGTGTGGTTTAGACCAATAGGATGATGGCGAGTTCTAACACAGCCATCAACAGAACCAGTGTTCTTGCAGTAGTGGATATAGGTGACTCACTTCTAGTTTGTCTTATGTGCCAGCGAATGTGTGCAGATCTCGATGTGTTAAAATTGCAGAAATAAAAATGTTCCGGATTGTATGTTTACACAGGCCCGCGAGATGAGCGCTCATTTAGACATCCATTGCAAGTTTTCTCTTTCCGCCATACGTGAAAGAGGTTACTACTTAAGATATAAATACGAATCGCTGGAGCGATGCATTAAAAAAAATTGGCATCGCTATAGATAGGGGCAGTGATATTTCGCGAAATTATTTCGAGACAAGATACAGTCCAAAGCACTGTATATGGTCGTCCAGCTTCTTTGATTGGCTGCAAAATGTTGTGGCCCGTGTTTACCATTTGCGCACGAATCACGAAGGTTCAGTGTCGGAGTTACTTAGTTCTGAGTGGCTTGGTCAAAGACGGACACNCCGCGAGATGAGCGCTCATTTAGACATCCATTGCAAGTTTTCTCTTTCCGCCATACGTGAAAGAGGTTACTACTTACGATATAAATACGAATCGCTGGAGCGATGCATTAAAAAAAATTAGCATCGCTATAGATAGGGGCAGTGATATTTCGCGAAATTATTTCGAGACAAGATACAGTCCGAAGCACTGTAGGGTCGTCCAGCTTCTTTGATTGGCTGCAAAATGTTGTGGCCCGTGTTAACCATTTGCGCACGAATCACGAAGGTTCAGTGTCGGAGTTACTTAGTTCTGAGTGGCTTGGTCAAAGACGGACACGGCGCCAGCAGCCAATGTAGGTATAACAACAGCTGAGGTGTGTATATTGTATTGAAGTCTACTGTGTGCTCCGATTTTTACGCGAAAAGTCACTGGCCCTACGTATAGGTAGGGGCACCTATTTTTCGCGAAAAAGATTTCAGGACAAGTTGTGTTCCAAAGCGCCTTAGTTCAGAACCACTTTCGTGATTGGATAATTTAATTGTTAGGCGTCTTTTCTATCTGCCCGTGAATCATGGTCTGTCAGAATCAGAAAAACTTTATTCTGTTTGGCTCAATCACATAACATATGCTCTTCACGCAAAGACAAGCGGCCAGTAGCCAAAGGAAGACTGCAAGTATGCACATGGGATACTGAAGTCTATCCTCCACGTAAATCTTTTCGCGAGTTAAGGTGGCCCTAGATATTGGCTATTCACGGTAAAGTGAGCACTTTTTGAAGCCCTGTCATTTGGAATAATAACCAATAATAATATTTTATTGTAGCCTTAGATTCTTGTGAAATGTACACTGTGTTTATTACTTTCATTACAATTTTTAATTTTAAAAGTGGTGGAAGTATGAAACGTGGCTAATAGGAAAACTTAACTAGTGCATTTAAAAGTGCTCACTTTACCTACACTGTAAAAAAATGGTGCAATTTCACACATAATGTATGTGGCAGCAGTGTTTCCACTGAAGTAGGTGTAATTTTACACCTTCATAATATTTATTTTACTCTACTTCCAAGTAAATTTATCCTACAAATTAGTAAAATAACATGTACATTGTAAAACTAATTTTACATCGAATGGTGCAAAACTACAATTACTACGTAGCAGAAAATAAACTTAAATATTCGTATATTTTTTCTCCGCAGCAAGTAAATTTACAGATATCGCAATTACAATTTCAGCACAGCGTATGTCTGTTTTAGCTTACAAAATTGCAAAATACAGATTCACTGTAATTGTACGAGGGTTATTCTGTAAGTAAGGTCCGAATCGCCGTGACTAATTGAATGTCGCGTGAACATTGTAACGCGCATGCGCACCGACTCCCGGCATGCCTTGCTCGTCAAACGACGCCATTTGCATTGGTATTGTTGCAGTGTGCTGTTTACAGTGTCAGTTCAAAATGTTTAAAACAATTTATTAGCCCACCGACTGTGAAATACGGCCAGTGATTCGGTTTCTGACAGCAAGGAACGTTTCAGCAGCGGAAGTTCATCGACAGATAAGTCAAGTGTATGGCCCCAATGCGATGAGTGACAGCAAAGTGCGTAAGTGGGTGAGAGTTTTCAAGGACGGACGGGAAAATTTCCACGATGAACCGCGATCAGGCCGACCATCAGTGATCACAGAAGATTGGGTCAAAGCCGTGGGCGAAAAGATGAGTGAAGACCGGCGATTCACAATTTCAACTTTAGGATTGGAATTTCCGAATGTGGGTAGAACAACTTTGCACAAAATTGTCTCTAGAAATCTGCAATTTCACAAATTGTGCGCATGTTGGGTACCCAGGCTGCTTACTGAGGAACACCAAATGAAAAGAATGGCTTGTGATTTTGATTTTTTGGACTGATATCATAAGGAAGGTGATCAATTTTCAGAGAAGATTGTCACAAGGGACGAGACGTGAAAGAAGCAGTTACAGACTGGTTATCCTCACAGGCGGCAGACGTCTATGAATCAGGCATACAAAAGCTTGTAGAACGTTNGAAGCAGTTACAGACTGGTTATCCTCACAGGCGGCAGACGTCTATGAATCAGGCATACAAAAGCTTGTAGAACGTTATGACAAATGTTTAAACAAATATGGAAACTATGTAGACAAATAGAGAAATATGTAAGGAATTAAATAAAAAAAGTTTTTTGAAAAATCTGTGATTTATGTTTTATACGAAATCGGACGTTACTTTCCGAATAACCGTCGCAAATAAAGAATTCCTGTACATTTCCCCTGTTTAACTGAGCAATTTTGACATCAGCAAATGTTCTTTTACAACTGCATGTTACTTCTACGTGCAGTTTCACAATTTTTGCGTTATTTTACTCCGTTTTGTAACTTGGTAGTGTAACAGAGTTAAAAAAAAAATTACCTCCAAAATGTGGATAACAATTGACATCAAATATAGAAAACGTAGTTATATGCACAAACCAGCGTATCCCATTAGTGGCAGTTAGTTTTCATTTTGAACACACAAATTGAGTTCAAAGTAGTTCTATTCCCTACCGCTAGATCGCACGTCTTAAACAAATACATGTAGTTACGTTTGAATTCCTAGGAAAATTAGTGTAAAATTACAATTTTTGAAGACGTTTTTACAGATTAAACACACAAAAGTGTAAAATTACCGAATTTTGTTTAAATATACGCTTACAGATACTTCAGAATGTAATAAAAGTTTACACATGCACGGTAATTATAAAATTACACAATGGAAGATGTACAACTAAACTGACATTGAGTGTTTATACAACGGCTATTAAGCAGTAAAAANTATAAAATTACACAATGGAAGATGTACAACTAAACTGACATTGAGTGTTTATACAACGGCTATTAAGCAGTAAAAATACACAATTTAAGGTTTTGATACAGAGAGTAGGTGTATTTTTACACAAACTTAAAAATGTGTAAATTAACACCAACATAATGTTTTATAAGCCACACATTCCAGTATTTTCACGAAAGACTTGCAGTACTCTCAGATCCTTAAGAACATTTGTCTAAAACAACACTTACTGTAGTCGTTTTTTTTACAAACCCCACATACAAAAATGTAAAACTACAAAACATTTGTATGTGTAAATTTACATTTATATTTTACCAGGACGGAAACGGAGATACAAGGTGTTCCATTCCAACGCTGCAACTTCGTGACGAATAACACGATTGTGATAGATGTGCTCTCGTTAGATAGGGTGTACAACTGCGATGCGAACACGACCATGACTTGGCTCCGCGCATGAGTGAGGCAGGGTGGGGGTCCGTGGTGACAGGACGGGCGAGGGCAAACATTTTCCCGCGCAGCATATCGACTCCGATGAGCTAGCACGCTGATTGTGGTACAAAGCGAAAGATCTCGTTTATATCTGTCGACTTAAGTCATAACAGCCAAGTTTCCATCTCGTTACTTTCATTCCATTCGCACACTCAAAAGAAAAAAATACCCGTATAAGCATACGTATTCGTGTGAAACCTACAGATGTGTCCCCAACATATACACACCCTAATTTNTATAAAATTACACAATGGAAGATGTACAACTAAACTGACATTGAGTGTTTATACAACGGCTATTAAGCAGTAAAAAAACACAATTTAAGGTTTTGATACAGAGAGTAGGTGTATTTTTACACAAACTTAAAAATGCGTAAATTAACACCAACATAATGTTTTATAAGCCACACATTCCAGTATTTTCACGAAAGACTTGCAGTACTCTCAGATCCTTAAGAACATTAGTATAAAACAACACTTACTGTAGTCGTTTTTTTACAAACCCCACATACAAAAATGTAAAACTACAAAACATTTGTATGTGTAAATTTACATTTATATTTTACCAGGACGGANCCACACATTCCAGTATTTTCACGAAAGACTTGCAGTACTCTCAGATCCTTAAGAACATTAGTATAAAACAACACTTACTGTAGTCGTTTTTTTACAAACCCCACATACAAAAATGTAAAACTACAAAACATTTGTATGTGTAAATTTACATTTATATTTTACCAGGACGGAAACGGAGATGCAACGTTTGCAAGGTCATTCCAACGCTGCAACCTCGTGACGAATAACACGATTGTGATAGATGTGCTCTCGTTAGATAGGGTGTACAACTGCGATGCGAACACGACCATGACTTGGCTCCGCGCATCAGTGAGGCAGGGTGGGGGTCCGTGGCGACAGGACGGCAGTTTTGGGCGAGGGCAAACATTTTCCCGCGCAGCATATCGACTCCGATGAGCTAGCACGCTGATTGTGGTACAAAGCGAAAGATCTCTTTTATATCTGTCGACTTAAGTCATAACAGCCAAGTTTCCATCTCGTTACTTTCATTCCATTCGCACACTCAAAAGGAAAAAATACCCGTATAAGCATACGTATTCGTGTGAAACCTACAGATGTGTCCCCAACATATACACACCCTAATTTNGAAAAAATACCCGTATAAGCATACGTATTCGTGTGAAACCTACAGATGTGTCCCCAACATATACACACCCTAATTTTTTTTATAGTGTATTCACGGTAACGTAAATTCGTAAAATTGGGCCTATGCAGATTTTAATTATTTTCTTGTTAATGTATTTGTAAGATAGAATATGATTTTACAGATGTGCTTTTCATTGACACGTTAATCATGTTAATTGGTATGTAATGTCACTGCTCGTTTAAAGTTTAATTTTTTATGTTATCGTAAACACATTTATATGTCTTTCCAGGATGTTGTTTTTCTAACGTGTTTAGAGGGCCCTAGTATATGAGCAGTTATTGATCCGTTGCCATGGTAACTAAGTGACGTGTTCAGTAATTCTTCTTCTAGCTCTCTCGCCATTGGTCAGTTGTAGACGGCGTTATTTAATTAAATGTTCGAAATTAATTTTTAGCCATCTTGTTGTTCGAAGGCAGGACGCTAACCCACATGGGTTTGGCACGCAGGGTTTTAACTAGATTATATTACAAGGACCGGAGTTCGAACGTGAAAACAGTCCGTCTCGAAGGAGAGGAAGACGCAAGGCAAGTCTTAGGGAGAAGTAGGCATGTTTGGGTCCCCGCCTGCGTATATGTTCTACGGCGTGTGATGATATGTGCTGGGACTGTGATGGCACTGCAGGCCCGAGATCCTGAGTAAGGAAGCCCGCGAGGAGAGGTCCTGCTGCATCTGACGTATCAAATATTTAACTTTTATTCTTCGTAATAATTTCCAAGCCCCATAAATTTTTCTTTGCGTGAAATTTATGTAATATATAATAACGACACCGCCTCGGATGGCCATTTGGCTAAGTGGGGTCTAAAGTTTCTTCTTCTTGCATCCAGGGGGATGCGACTGCCGAAAAAGAGATCTACAGAAACGCATAGAACTTCGAGAATTCTTAATTTCTAAATATAATCTGCTAAGTTCGAGAACTATTATTTTAAAATATAAATTTGAGCGAACTCCAAATTAATTTAACCAGTGACATCTTGAAACCCAGAATATCACTTTTAAAAAACTGAGCTAGTTAGGAGCAAAGACACAAACAGAGTGTAATTCATTTTCCAGGAAGTTCGAAATTTTTTTCAATGCCAAGTTGAAGTAAAACGGAACACGTCATTCACGAGAGAGGCTAGTGTTGCCGAGGCCACACACAACATCTAGTCTGCAAATTTATTACTTCATTCCTGTCATATGTCATCTGGTTGGAATGAAACTAATTAAATTCCACATTTTTCTGGCCACGTCTGTTCTGAGTAATCATTTCAAGTAGCGGTAGATATTTTCCTAGCATAATTTTGGTTTTACTTCATTTGAATGTTTTTTGTTTCTTTATAAGGGAGTGTTCTTCTATCGCACACACACTGTTAGAAATTTCTGTAGATTCACGGAAACTTTTACGGAGATGTTGAGTTAAGTTACGGAAATGCACTTCGTAATGTCGAATAACGGAAATGAGCTCCTTAAATATCATATACGGAAACCCTTCTTATGCTTACGGATGCGATTTTGAGAAGCGAACAATGCACATGATACCTGAAGCTTAAACGATACCGTCATCTCAATACTACTACGAGTACAATAGTAGCAGGTGAGTGGCGAACCACTCATGAAGTGCAAATTTGTTGATTCTTGTCCAAATTCCGCTACAGGGCAAAACCTTCTGTATACACAGTGAAACACGCACATGACGAAAATAAAACAGTCTTTTCGTAACCTCGTTTTATAAATCGCAAATATAGCAAGCGCTCTAACACGAATTGAAACGAAGAGGTACATGCATCATTCCATATAAATTCCCTGTTTACAACATAACTTCTCGCAAAGCGTGGTAGGCGAGTGGGCAATGTGTTGCACTACCAAAAAAATTTTTCAGAGTTCAAATCCTGCCACTGGAAATTTTTATATTTTTTATAGTCATTTTTATACACAGTGTATCACCCACATAATGAAAGTAAAACTTTTTTGTTACCACTTTTAAAAAATAGCAGTATTTTAAAAAAATATTTCAAAATGAAACCTTGCCGTATTTGTGATCACTAAAATCAATATTTTGCGTGATTACTATTTTTAACTAGGCATTACCAACACACATTTTTTCTCCCTTTATATATATATATATTGTTATTATTTATAAATGAAAATTATTTAATTTGTACATAAAATATACCTAAAGGTTCAATTCAACCAAAAATAAAATACTTTTATGTTATCAGAAGTATGAAACGCCTGTGATATGGGAAATATTTAGGAAACAACCAAATATTTTTCACAGGCTTGATTAAAAACGTGTGAAGAAACAACAAATATACTATATATGCATGTGTATTAAATTATTTACTTTACAATTTCCAACTATTCATTGAGCATGTCAATAAACGTATCCGTTAAATATATACATCGTAGATCATATTTCCTGCGCCCAATATAATTATAAGAAGGGGGGGGGGATAGTAACAGTGACATAAATATAATACGTACTATAAGGAACCCGGAGTATACTAAATTCACGGTTACTTCACATTTTTCTGAGACCCTGTTAATATTCTACTTCCAGGATATTCCTCTGCCTTCTGCAAACAAAGCTTAACCGAGCGTAGAAAACTACACCAGAGAGATAACGAACTCCATTCGTCCACCTTCAGTGTAATAATACTTCGTATATGAACTATTTCTTACTAGGAATTTCCGACACTCCTGTTTTGTCTCTTTATTCATATTATTTACAAACGAAATGTTATAATTTATAAATATAATATTAGTCAAAGCTTGATTTAACCAGAAATAAGATAATTTATTGTTGACAGAAGTATAAAACACTTGTGATACGTGATGTAATCAGGAAACAACCAAACACGTCATTCGTGGAGTGATTTTTTTTTTAAGGTTGGTTTCGAAAAGTGTGAAGAAACCACGAATAGACAATGGCAAAACTCCCATTATCCCCCAAACACGCGAGTAAATTTGCAAGCAGGTGTGATAAAAATTATCGTTCTGTAGCTGCCAGAAAAATTATTCGCTAGAGCGCGTAGTTCTAATTAAAGTAAATACCCAGAACAGAGCTTGTTTTATCACCTGCAAACATTTTGCAGAAAATATTTTAAAAACAATATTTTGTAATTTATATTTTACAGTTAAGGATAAGGTGGCTGCTTACTAAAATAATGTTTTATTAATGTTTAAAATTTTCTCGTCGCTGAAATAAATTCAAATTAAGGAAATATATTAAAATTTTTTTTTTTTTAGGTGGTTTTGAAACTCACGGCAGTAACTCTCGAATAATTGCAGGTCATTTAATTTCGCAAGGCGTGGTGTTATATTTACCTGAGCGGGTGGTCAGGAGTGAATTGTTTTTTCGTTCTAATTATATTCAGATTAAAAATACTTGCACGCGAAACGAAAAAAAATTAACTTGAACATAACAAAAGTAAACTGTAAAAAGTGTTTAAAAATAAAGTAGGGAGCACAAAATTAGCAGCAAGTAGGACCAGTGACTTTTCGCGTAAAAATCGGAGCACACAGTAGACTTCAATACTATATACACACCTCAGCTGTTGTTATACTTCCATTGGCTGCTGGTGCCGTGTCCGTCTTTGACCAAGCCACTCAGGACTAAGCAACTCCGACACTGAACCTTCGTGATTCGTTCACAAACGGTTAACACGGGCCAGAACATTGTTTAGCCAATCAAAGAAGCTGGATGACCCTACAGTGCTCTGGACTGCATCTTGTCTCTAAATATTTTCGCGAAATATCACTGTCCCTAGCAGTACGTAATGCAAATAATAACTTAAATCAGTTTTTAGTAAAAAATAGTTTCGATGTTACATTGTAGCTTCTTGCCTCATAAGGACCTGAAAAATTCTCGAGTTCAATGACCTGCAGGCTAGACTCTATAGTCTTATGTACAAATACGCTGATATTAACTGCACATTGGTTGTCTGCTGTCACAAAGGAAGGCGACGATTGGGCCACCGCTCTCCACGATGTGTCTAACACCGTGTTGACCAATGGCTAAAGGTATATAAACACACGTGTTTTAAATTCTAGATTGTCCCAAAAGGAATCCGCGATTACTTCAGGTCTCTACTCCCAACTTAAACACACAAGGTAATTGCTGAACTTTAGATGTTTCGCATTTAATTTGGCAATTTTTAAAGCCAAGAAGTTTTTTTTGAAGCCACTTATATACTGAAACATTAAGCAGACGAGTGACCACAGAAAAGTTCTGTAATCTGGTTTCAGGGTCGCAGCAATAAAATTTCTGTTCCAACACCTGAATGTTCTGTTAATTTATTACACTTCTGTATTTGTTTGCATTAACGATTAAAATATTGCCGAAGCTGTTCTGTTGAAGGAGCAGACTGTTCTGCAACAGGAACAGGTGAGACACCTGTTCCTGTTGCAGAACAGTTCTAGTGACTATGCATATAGTCACAGTTACATTTAGACACGACCGCAAAAGACAGTTCTGTTTCTGCTACTATCTGCGTTAACAACATCTCCATAGTGCCAGTAACTTACAAGATTGCTGACCCTATATTAGCAATCCAGATGAGTTATGGCTCCTGAAATTTGTTTTCTACAACTTTATTTTTCTCAATATCATGTTCTTCCACTAAATAATCGTGCGACTCTTAACACAACGTTAACAGTTCATTGCTCTCAAAATTATAATGTATTTTCTACGAACTGAGTGTAAATATATGAAAAATGACTTGGGTAATGTTACATTTTAGAGGAGCAAGTTGTAGAAAACTGCACGCACATTTTATTTATTATCCAATGAGAACTACAATTCTCTGTCTGAAACACACGCATGGGTGACGACGTTATTATGAGAAATGTACATGTTAATTATTATGAAATACGTGTAAAATAAACATACTCAAGAGTATTTAAGTCCTATACTCAGAACTTTTACTGCAATTCGTTCATTGTATAAACGATCATATCACCGTGATTGTATAATCTGAACTGAAAAGAACCAGATCAAGGTTTGAGAGTCACCAGTACGGAATGTCAGCATATATGATGTACTAGGGTAAGTCAAAAAGTAAGTTTCCCTATTTTTTTTTCAGGTAAATAGGTAAAGACAAGCCAGTGTACAAAACACCTTTTTATTTCGGCACCATTCAATGCGCACATAATTTATTAATAGAGAACTGAAAAATTCGTGGATTCATTTCAGGACAAGCTAGAATTCGAAACACGTGTGTTTATAAAACTTTAGCCATTGGTCCACACGGTGTTTGACACCTCCTGGAGAAGGCTGGCCCAATCGCTGCCTTCTGCTGTGACAGCAGACAACCTATGTGCAGTTGATATCGGCATATTTGTACGTAAGACTGGAGAGTCTAGCTTGCAGGTCATTGAACTCGCGAATTTTTCTGGTCTCTATGCATTGGCAATGCACCAAATTTGGTTTTAAATAGGTTAAATGGTTTCCGAGATTAATGCAAAATATATGTTTTTTCAGATTTTACTATCTTAAAAGTTATTTGGGAATGTGGGGGAGGGGGGGGGGCATGCATTCGATACAGATAATCAAGTGACTGCATAAGCCTATCTTCCCTTCGGAAAGTAGGCTAAAACTACTATAACTCCAGTCTTCAATACATTGCGTAGTAAAGGATATCAACGGTAAAGTGAGTACTTTTGATACCAACCTTTGAGAAACGTCACACCCATATACCTGCATACATTTCAACGGGCACACTGAGTGGAGTGCGCCTTTTTAAGTTGGTAGTGACGGGTAGAAAGTAGTTCCACATCGTAACGTTGAAATAATAATTTTAAGGTAAACATTTTTGAATACTAGAATTAATTATTTCGCTTTATGCTTTTTTCTATACATATAAGCGTGAGAATAAGCAAGTCTCTTGAATACTTGAATTTACCCTGATACAAAAGGTACAATAAAATATCTACTTTTGAAAAAATATAAATATCCCTTCACAGAACAAATAAACTATAACAAAAATATTTTTTCAAATAAAATACTAAAACAAATAAAAGTAATAAAACTTTAATTTAAATTATTATATTATAACTTCACTGTTAATTTCTACAATAATTTCACTGTTTCACTTGGCCAAAGCATGGATAAAGTAACCAAAACCATTATTTCAGTTTCAGCTGAGTGGAATGCTAAATTTTCGATAAAACCATTAACCATGGAAATTATTTCATTATTGGCTGCAAAATTTAATGACAAATATTTCTGTTAAATCTTGGGTATTTGTAAGCTGAGATTTTGTCAGATATTTATTTTATAAGTTTGGAATTTATCTCAAATAATTTTTTATTTCCACTATAAACTAAAATAAGAAATACAATGTTATGAGTAGGGAAATTCAAATTTCGCGTTATTTTCTGACATCAGACTCAACTGCAAGTTTTCGTAAGCGAGTTTATTTTCTGTCATTGGCCGAAAATCTGCGCATTTCCCCCCGGCAGGAATAGCGAGCCGATAATAACTCTTCATCAACAGAGCGACCAATCTCTTAAAACTAGAGACCTAAAAAATTCGCGAGTTAAATGACTTGTAGGCTATACTCCATTTTCGAATGCAAAATCATGCAGATATCACTCTTCATTGGTTGCTTGTTGTATTAGCGTAAGACGGTGGTTCGGTATGCATTTTACTGTGAATTTGTTACTGGCTCAGAGTTGTGCAGGAGGTGTAATTTAACGGGTGGAACAATAGCATTAGTAATTCGAATTCTAGCTTGTCCCGAATGGACAACGCGAATTTTCCAGGTCTCCACTTATAACGTGGTCATCCAGATGAATGACGTCATATAAGGAGCATCAGCCAATTAACTCGCACATTACTCTCAGATGTATATAGAGCACTGAAGTCTAGCCTGTCCCTAACTAATAACGCGAATTTTGCATGTCTCTAGTTATAAGTTGGTATAATTTTAAGAAATTACTTGCTCTAAAGTAATGAGCATAATGAATGTCATGTACTTGACATCTTAACACTGCTTAATCTCAGCGACAATACAGCCTTGCTTATTACGTAAATTTAAAATTAATTTTTTGAAGTTGTATTTAGATTCAGACATTTACGTGCACCTTTTATGTGGCTTGTTAGAACTGTAGAAGATTTTTTTTTCCAAACATTAACTATCCAATTTTAATTCATTCGATTTTTGTAATATCGCAAAGAACTTGGTAAAATTAACTGCGGGCCCCTTTTTCTTTTTCGTCCCTCTGCACGAATCTCTCTTTTGATGTCAAATAAACATTAGAAATGTTCACTAACGCAAGGAAAGTACATGAACTAGACTTCTATTTCTGCACACATTCTTGCTTTCCCCAGAATAATTTCACTATTACGCATCACTTCGGTGCATTAAGAAAATTGAAAATAATCACGAAAATTGAAAATTACAAGGAAAGCTTCATTTCTTCTTACCGCCGTAACTTTCCCAAAACAGCTTGAAAACTCTGGGGCAGTTTACGCTGTTTCCCTATGATTTATTGCCATGCCACCGTGACCTAGTTCAACGGCATGCAACATTTTTGTTCACGCGACGGAAGGGACGTATAATTTTATGGACGCCACCGCAATTTTGCGCGCTGTTACCGTAAATAAAACAAAGGAGCGAAGATAGCAGTTAACCGTACCTGTGTAAAAAAAAAACATTTTCGAAAAAAGAATATCTGAAAATTACAAGGAAAAGACACATTTTTAGGGAAGCCACGCTGCCACATTTTTTGTAGTAGCTACAAAATAATTTTTTAGATGCCACGTATGTAATTGTCAATGGAAAAGTGAGTAAAAACAACACATTTTGTGGCTGCCACTATACAGGATGATTCACAGCACCCGTATCACCCCATTTTTCTCGGAAACAATAGACACGGGGGGTTCAGTACAAAATTGTGATGACTGTGCCCTAGATGAAGCATCGATTGGTACTAATCACGTTCCCCCGAAAATACTGGAGTTATGGGTATNNNGGGGGGGGGGGGGTATAAGATATCGTTGGATAGATAATCTAAACTGAAACTAGATTTACTATGACACTTTTTTCTTACGTGCATGGTTTACGCACAATAAATTAAATTATCTTATTATATGGTTTGTGACGTGGGTAGTTTTCACATCGTGAAAATTGATCGCAAGCGTGGGTTACTACAGTCAAAAGCAAATCAACGAAACATGTTGTTTTTCTGGCGTGCATACCTGGTGACGTACAATCAAAATGACGTCGGGTGTACTGTAAATACCGGTATGGTGTGAGAGAACTACTGTGGGAACTGGGAACTCACATTCGCACACAGCACTCTTCATAAGTGTTGTTAATGTCGACCATCCTGTATCAAACACAACTCTGCTCTCAGTCTTGCATTCATGGTTGCTCGGTGGACCTCAGCATTGATGAGTAGAGACTTTTAAAATTCGCGAGTTCAATGACCTGTAGGCTATACTCCATTGTCATGTGTAAAATAATGCAAATATCACTGTTGATTGGTTGCTTGTTGTATTAGCGGAATATGGTGATTCGATCTGCAGTTTATTGTGGGTTTTTTATTGGCTCAGAGTTGTCCAGGAGGTGTAAACTAAAGGGTGGGCCAATAGAATAAGCAATACAAACGCACGCGGTTTTGAATTCCAGCTTGTCCCGAAACGAAACAGCGAATTTTTCAGGTTTCCACTGATGAGAGATCCACTTGCTGCTCTGATTCTGCCATTCATGCAATGTAGAAGGAATGACTGTCAGAATAAACAAACATTCGATTGTCAGTTAACTTGCTTGCAAAACCTGCAGTTCCTGTAAGTGGTAAATAGCTTATCTGCTTTCTACTTAGTGCTGCCTTATTCCCTGCGTCTGTTTTGAGACTATCTAATAATAAATCGTAAACTATGCACGTCAGATACACAATTGTGCCATAACGATGTTGCTGGTTGGAGTGTGAGACTCGCTTTGATACTAGAAGTGATCTGTGTGCCTTACTGCATGGACTCGTGCAGTATGTATTAGATTGTCTCNTGAGACTCGCTTTGATACTAGAAGTGATCTGTGTGCCTTACTGCATGGACTCGTGCAGTATGTATTAGATTGTCTCCGAGCAAACGCGGAGAATAATGCAGCACTACGCAGCAAGCAGATACGCCATCTACCACTTACAGGAACTGCAGANGCGGAGAATAATGCAGCACTACGCAGCAAGCAGATACGCCATCTACCACTTAACTGCAGGTTTTGCATGCAACTCAACTGACATTTGAAAGGTCGTTAATTCTGGGACTCATCCGTTTTAAATTGCAGTCATTGGTCGTGTGTGTTGTTTCAGTGTCAGACATTGTCTGTCTGTGGTGTTGCTTTCTGATAGGAATGCCGTTTACAAACGAAGAAGCATTTGACATGCTGATGAGAGTAGTAGAATGTTGTCGGAACTGAAAAGCTGCTGCCCGTTTGTACGCAGAGAGATGTCCACAGCGCGTCCATCACTCGCACAATGTCTCACAGCGTCTTGCATGTCGCGTGCGCACAACCGGGCTAGTGCAACCGACACGCAACAAACGTCGTCGGATCAGACGACCTGTGAAATACGAGAGGGCTGTTGATGTACTTGCTGCTATGGTAGTTAATCCTCATGATTCTAAACGGAGGATTGCCCGCGACTCAGGATTGTCTCAAAGTACAGTGTGGAGAATCCTCGCTGATAATCGTTTACATCCGTACCATGCACAGCTGCACCAAGAACTTGGGAATAATGACTTTCCTAAGCGCATTGATTTCTGCAAGTGGTACCTGAGCAAGGACCGTACTTTCCATCGCCGCATTGTGTGGACTGATGAGGCCACATTCAAGAGTAATAGTGACGTTAACATACATAATGCCCATTACTGGTCTGCAGTCAACCCACATTGGCTCCGTCAAGAAGATAACCAGCATGTGTGGAGCCTTAATAATCGGTGTGGCCTTCTTGGACATCGTGTCATAGGACCATATTTTTTGAAGGGCTCTTGCAGCATATAAAGACTTCCTAGAGAATATTTTGTATCAGCTGATCGAAGATGTCCCTCTCGCTCTGATATTAACACTGTATCTACAACAGGATGGCTGTCCTGCTCACTTTTCACGCAGACCTCGGCTAGTTGCGGACATGTTATTCCCCAGACGATGGTTTAGACGAATGGGTCCTATAGCTTGGCCACCACGTTCTCCAGACCTGTCACCAAATGACTGCTTTTTACGGGGGAGAATTAAAGACATCGCCTACGGCGTGCGTCCAACAACGAGGGAAGACGGAAAGACAGCATCAGAGCAGCATGTGGATATCTCAGCTGTGCTGAGGTTCGCCGAGCAACCGCGAACGTAAACTGAGAGCAGAGTCGTGTCTGATACAAGACGGTCGACATTTCGAACACTTATGAATAGTGATGTGTGCGAATAAGTTCCCAGTTCCCACAGTAAGTTCTCTCACACCATACCGGTATTTACAGCACACCCGACGTCCTTTTGATTGTACTTAAACTAGGCATGCACGCCAGAAAAGCAACATTTTTCGTTGATTTACTTTTGATTGTAGTAAGAATAAAAAGTGTGTTTGTTCCGTTTCATTGTGCGTAAACTACGCACTTCACAAACCATGTTCTTGCATGATTTATTTTATTATTCGTAAAATATGCACGACAGAAAACAACTCTCTTGGGAAATGTTTCCTTTTCGACTATCTATCCAACGATACCATATACGACCCCTGTTCTCATTTGCTATTTCAAAGCTCCTCTCCCCCCCCCCAACTCCGTACCAATACCACCGGTGTGTTCGGGGGAATTAAATTGCTACCAATCGATGCTTCTTATAGGGTATATTTATCACAATTTTTTTCGCGAACCTCCGGTGTTGTGTTGTTTCCGAGAAAAAAGGGATGATACGGGTGCTATGAATCATTCTGTGTACATATGTGTGTATATATGTGTATTTATATGTATGTATATGTCTATATATGTATGTAAATGTATACATTATATATGTATATACATACTTATATATTTTATATTTGAATTAAGCCTTAAATAATATATAACATGCATTAAAAGTAAAACTCTGTCTACAAAGCTAAGAGAAAGAGAGAGAGATAAAGAGAGAGATAGAGAGAGAGATCGATAGCACTGAAGGTTGTGAAGCGATATGGAAACAGTAAATGTAGCGACGAATGAAGTGAAGAAGAAAACGGGAGTGCCCTGAGAAAGCCACCAGAAACGTCCGCCACGTTAAACACTTCAAGCTATATATCACTGAAGAATTACGACCTACTATTGTGTGTGTTACGAACACCGGAATTGCGCGAAAAGATTTCAGAGAGCAAGCCGAGACTTCGAACCAAAAGTGAGGATCTGCAATGAATATATATCTGGAAGTCCTTTATGGCAGGGGCCGCGGTGGTCTAGTGGTTAGAGTACTTGCGTCTCACCTAGGTGAACCGGGTTTGATTCCCGGTGGGGCCTCTCCCGAACTTTCGCATGTGGGAATCGGGTTTACTGGGGGATATCCCGTTTCCCCCGATCTTGCATTCTGGCGCTGCTCCATACTCACCTCGCTTCTCCCTCATCGACTCTCAAGACCTCATGTTAAGAGCCGCCCAAATCTCTCCACTCCACTCCACTCTACTCAACTCCACTATGCTCAACTCCACTATGCTCAACTCCACTATGCTCAACTCCACTATGCTCAACTCAACTATGCTCAACTCAACTATGCTCAACTCAACTCCACTATACTCAACTCAACTCCACTATGCTCAACTCAACTCCACTATGCTCAACTCAACTCCACTATGCTCAACTCCACTATGCTCAACTCCACTATGCTCAACTCCACTATGCTCAACTCAACTATGCTCAACTCAACTATGCTCAACTCAACTCAACTCCACTATGCTCAACTCAACTCCACTATGCTCAACTCCACTATACTCAACTCAACTCAACTCCACTATACTCAACTCAACTCCACTCAACTCCACTATACTCAACTCAACTCCACTCAACTCCACTATACTCAACTCAACTCCACTCCACTATACTCCACTTCACTATACTCCACTTCACTATACTCCACTCCACTATACTCCACTCCACTATACTCCACTCCACTATACTCCACTCCACTATACTCCACTTCACTATACTCCACTCCACTATACTCCACTCCACTATACTCCACTCCACTATACTCCACTCCACTCCACTATACTCCACTCCACTATACTCCACTCCACTATACTCCACTCCACTCCACTTCATTCCACTCCACTATACTCCACTCCACTATACTCCACTCCACTACACTCCACTCCACTATACTCCACTCTACTCCACTCCACTATACTCCACTCCACTATACTCCACTCCACTCCACTCCACTCCACTATACTCCACTCCACTATACTCCACTCCACTATACTCCACTCCACTATACTCCACTCCACTCCAATTCACTCCACTCCACTATACTCCACTACGCTCCACTATACTCCACTCCACTCCACTATACTCCACTCCACTCCACTCCACTATACTCCACTCCACTATACTCCACTCCACTCCACTCCACTCCACTATACTCCACTCCACTATACTCCACTCCACTCCACTATACTCAACTCCACTATACTCCACTCCACTATACTCCACTATACTCCACTCCACTATACTCCACTCCACTCCACTCCACTCCTTTTTGACCTCAAGATTGTGGGTCTGTGTAAAGTTGTTTATTGCGGTGTTTAAGGTGACTGCGTAGCTGCGCGTTCAAGGTCAAGAAGAGAGGGAGCGATACGGGCGTCAGTAACACGCACCTCTATCGCCTCATCGCCTCTACGTGAAAGGGTGCAGTGTTTCCGGCTAAATGCTGTACTGTGCAATTTACATCTTTAACAGTAAGACTTTATTAACACGGGATGGAAGCCCTTAGAACGAACTACGTTCGTATAATCGTACTTTTCTCTTACGCTTAAGGAAACTGCATAGGCAAACTTTAAAAATTCGATATTAATCCGTTTTCATTAATTTTTTTCTCAATTAATACACTTGATATGATAAGCGTAAAAATATAGGGACATATATATACATATATATATATATATATACATACACACACACACACACACACACACACACATTTTCAGCCAAAAAGTTGTCTTTCCAGAACATTTATTTACTGAGATACGCATATTTGCGCAGACAAATATTTCACGGAAAATGTTTCAGTGCCCAGTCCTCTTAAACGGTCCTGCAGCTAGCCGTAAGACATTTAACGGCTTCTAACACGGCGGCGATAAAAACGATCTCGGTTACCCCCGCTCGTGTATCGACGTCGTCACGTGACTATACTCGAGGCACGGTCAGCAGTTACGCCCGGGAGTGTGTCGCTGGAACGGTTTCCGCTTCCCTGGCCAACCGCCGGGGTTGCACGTAATTAACGAGCGATCGGCGAACTTGGACGCCCGCCGCCACAGAAATT
>NQII01001029.1:89586-135800 GCA_002778355.1 Clitarchus hookeri | reverse complement strand
ATCCTTTTCACCCCCGGTCACGGCACGGCCCTCGTTAGGGCGTACGTTCGCGGCTAATGACCACGCTCTGGCAGCGCGCCGGAGAAAGCGGAGTTCCTATTGTCCGCTCAGGGCTATCGCGAACAAACTCCTCTACAATCTGGGGAGCGGAATTGCCAAAAAGGCGAAGCAGCGAGAGTTCGGCAGCTCTTATGTACAGCTTGCGTATAGCTAGGACCAGTGACTTTTCGCGTAAAAATCAGAGCACACAGTAGACTTCAACACTATACACACACCTCAGCTGTTGTTGTCATACCTCCTTTGGCTGCTGGTGCCTTGTCCGTCTTTGACCAAGCCACTCAGGACTAAGTAACTTCGACACTGAACCTTCGTGATTCGTGCGCAAACTGTTAACACGGGCCACAACATATTTCAGCCAATCAAAGAAGCTGGACGATCCTACAGTGCTTTGGACTGTATCTTGTCTCGAAATATTTTCGCGAAATATCACTGCCCCTATGTATAGTGCATGAATGTCAATTAAATTTTTTTTTTTCGCCGATATCGGTCTCAGAAATAATTTCAGTGGTTCTTCGTAGCCGAACATAACCTCACTCTGCTGAGACAAGCCTATCGGTNTATCGGTCTCAGAAATAATTTCAGTGGTTCTTCGTAGCCGAACATAACCTCACTCTGCTGAGACAAGCCTATCGGTAGTAATTAAATGCATTGCGAAATGGACAAGAAGCATCAGTGGAATGCAGTGTTGCAAGAGTTGGGAGTACCCTGAGGAACTCATCGTCCACGTTTATCAAATGCGAAAATCTGGGTTAGACAACGCTGGGAACCGAACCCGGTTCACCGTGGTCGAAGTTACGAGTGTTCTGAAAAGAAAAGGGCTTGTTCTTATCAGCAACACAACTTCCTCCGTACTTCGTCACATACGGAATGAACAGCTTTCTGTGACGCAACAGTCCATAGTGTGCATTGACAACAGACAATCGACGGACGATGACAAAAATATAAGAAGTTGACAGGTAGGGAAATTTCAGTTTTGTTGAAAACATGTGTCATGAGCATCGAACATGACTGGCTATGTAAAATGTACATGGTCTGTGTCACAAAATTGTTAAAATAGTCTCATATTTTCAAAGGATAAATGGGGCCGCGGTAGCCACCCAGGTGAAAACGTGTTCAATTCCTGGAGGAGTCACTCCTGGGATTTTCGATTGTGGGAATCGTGCCGGACGATGCCGATGATCGGCGGGTTTTCTCGGGGATCTCCCGTTTCCCCTGCTCTTGCACTCTAGCGTTGCTTCATACTTACGTCGCTTTACCCTCAGCGGCTCTCAAGACCTCGTTGCTCACAGCCGCTCCACTCAAAGGATATGTGCGGTAAAAACAATTTCTTGTTAAAGTTTTTATTTGGTTACGTTTTTGCCAAGAATCGCAAGATATTTGCTGTCATTACTTAGAGATCACAGGAAATACATTTTCATCTAGCCAAATGGCAATTGATAAAGCAGATGACAGGAGTATGGTTATGCAGTCATAAAAACACCGACAGGCTTTATAAATCATTCATATTTGACAACTAAAATTCATAAATATTCGATACTACAAATTTTCCGATGGGAGTGATGTAATTTACGTTAAGCCACACANTGACAACTAAAATTCATAAATATTCGATACTACAAATTTTCCGATGGGAGTGATGTAATTTACGTTAAGCCACACATTGCTGCCCAATGCATAGTTATTTTGAAATGGTTTTTAATATTTATGTCGTCATGGACAATGGGTAGTTAAATATATATTTTAAAGTAATTTGACCATAAAAAATAAAGTAAAAATATTTGTGGACTTGACATTTTATTTAGCAAGTGAAATGTTNTTTAAAGTAATTTGACCATAAAAAATAAAGTAAAAATATTTGTGGACTTGACATTTTATTTAGCAAGTGAAATGTTTTTTTTACTCTTGCAGAGACGGCTGAAATGAAGGCCTTCGTTTTGTTTCGAAGTGTACGGTGGCACTCGCCTGCAGTAGAATGTTTACGACGGGTTTCATCGCAATGAACAAAACGCCCGACGAGTCGAAGCAGCGCCCTGGGGAAATGGGAATCAACAACGGAGCGAACAGTTTTTGAATAACGGATCCCGAGCGATGACCGTAAACCTCCAACGGAACGGAACGAAGCTCGCGAGAGACGGTGTTCGGACCGCCACGTTAGGGAAATGAAAGCAAGTATCTCGAGGAAACGTAAAAAGTTACGTCTGTCAACCCACCCACGTTTACGACGTGAGGGGAAAAAAATTGCTGGCTTTGCTAGGCCAGGTTTTAAAATGGGATTTACTCGCTTGATAGCTACCATGTTGTATGCCGCCCGCGCGCAGTTAATTGGGCACTGAGACAACCTTCGAAAGAAAAGTTTCCCTCGCAGAGTCTGCACATATTCCACTTAAAACTGATTGGTTTTTACTCAGTAATGACAACTGAAAATTATGGAAAGTACTTCGATTTACTATCTTTTTTAATGCGTGATCCTTAAACAGAACATCCCTTAAACTTGAATTTTTTTTTTTTGCTTTCTCTTCACAATACAGTAAGAAATGTTACAATACTAAGAATTGTAAATTGCCATGATATTTACCCATAGATTATAGTANTTTGCTTTTTCTTCACAATACAGTAAGAAATGTTACAATACTAAGAATTGTAAATTGCCATGATATTTACCCATAGATTATAGTAAGGGATGATGGAAAACCGCGAAAATTGTTTGACCCAACATATCTTCGATAACACTATAGTTGGTTTATACTTTTATGATTGGATGACCAAGGATTTGACTCAGCTAAGTTTTTTGCAGGCCAATCTCAAACGTTCTGCTGTAGAGTATCAGAATCCTCATTGGCCCCGTCAAATGGGACAGCAGCTTCATACATGCACGACGGCCAATTAGAAAAGAAAACTTTCGGAAATGTGTACATTACGTTGAATCCGATCAAACGTTTCACGCGGTGAACCATGATATCTAATTATGTTCATTATGTGCAGGAAAATACTACTACAATGGGGATGTAGAGAGAGATACACACAATGCACTGAAGTTCTTTAAACACTCTAAATCTGAAACAGTGATAATCAAGCCAAATCAGTGAAAATAATTAAAATTGAGCAACTGATAATCAGTGGCTCATAAGTAATTAAATGGTGGCTGAATTTCACTGATTTATTTATGATTCCCACTAAATGTCGATAATTCCTCAACCGAAAGTCACTTATTCCGAGTTCATTTCCTTGATTTTTCAGTTGGCGGTAGCTTATCGACTGACTTACAGCGAATGTTATTTCACTGATTGATTTCACTGATTCGAAATTAGAGTGTACTGAATGTATGGGTGGTCCTATTATTTTGTGTTCCTACGTAGGTTTAAATCCAGTCACAGTCAACATCTTTCCAGGGAACATTATTCTTCTTGCGGTTGCTTCGCCTACGTGCATTTCCCTTCCACCACTCGGTTCGAGTTCAACATAGTCCTCCCAGAACGACGTCACAGTACCCGGAGGAGGGGAAACGGAACCAACACACTGGCCACGGTAACGCCAACAGTACTGGCGTCACTCCCGTCTCGGGAATAATGAGTGACTTGGGAGACATGTTTTCCGGAACGTGTCCGGCTCTCCGCTCCACCTCCCCTCCTGTACCTGATCCTCCAAGGTATCACAGGAGACAACTTTCAGAGCCTAATTTCTCATGGACAGTCCGGTATTACTACCTTGAGCCTCTACGAAAACATGCCCCTCCACCCGACCGCCACAACGGTCAGGCTTCGTAGGTCTGGTCGACTTCCACTCTGAGTGAAAGATGGTCAACCTTACAGTGATATCAGTCTTATTTATTACCATGTCCCTTCAGTCTCGAGTGAGAGCCTTGGGAGACACTGCGCGAATTTTCTGGCCGTCACTTCTCTCGGCGCGACTCGTGTTGCGAAGAACCTTCTGGGCTAGACCACCTCAGCTGCGCAAGCCGCGGCGTGGCATATCTCTGTATCGGAGTCTTGGACGGCCATTGACGCCGGGCGTGCACGATCATCAGTACAGCAGGCGGTGGTGCAGCGACCAGCAAGTGCCGAGTGCGACCACGGGGACAGCAGGGACTGAAACTGACCAGCTGGACTGTAAGAAAGTGGCACTTAATATGCGAGTGACTGACATTTTGAATGATGTTAACGTATGGCAGTAAGCATTTCGAACGTATGCGTGTACCTAATAAGTGAATGTAAAGTTACTGTAAGTAGTATAAAGACAGTGGCAAGGACTTAAGGAGACGTGTTAGATATGTGTCGAGTTCTAGTTCTGCGAATGTTTGTTTATAATATTACCTGCAAGGGCAAATTATTTCACGTAAAAATTATTTAAAAATTAGATGGAAACAATTTTATTTTTTAATATCGAAGAAAATCTTACGTTTTCTAGTTTTGTTATTAAAAGCTGTATAAAACACTGTCGTTAACTCTTTAACGAAAAAAAAAATGATGTAAGTTCAGATGAGATATAAACTCTGTTAAGAAACAAACATTTTACTTGTAGGAAGTTGTAACAGTTACTTAAATAATTTTAATAGCCACTGAGTGAGGCAGCTTTCAATCTGCCGAGGAAAAAAATTATTCAAATGAGTTTTTTCTTATTTTAATTTGCGTATAGTTAAAAATTGATCCAGTTGTGGCATTCTGCTGTGTTTCCAGAAAACACTACAGCTGAAAAATTCTTTATTTGTGTGGCCGGTAATTGATGTCAGTCCAATCGCTGCGGCCGGAAAAAGATCGTGAACGATCGGGACAAACGACGACTGACGAGAATCATTAAACGTGACAGACGTGCAATGCTTTCTCAAATTGGCGCAGTTTTCAATGCCTCCTGCCTACCTTCAGACATTAGTCGATTCCATGCCACGTCGTCTTGCGGCACTTCTGCGTGCTCGCGGGGGCCCTACACGATATTATGCAGGTGTACCAGTTTTTTTTGGCCCTTCAGTGTAATATGACCTATATAACACACTCCTGTTTGTGTAGACTGTGGGAAGACCTGTGTTCAAACCCCGTTGCAGCCATCCTAACTTATGCTTCCCATGGTTTCCCGAAATCATTCCCTAGGCTAATGTTGAGATGGTTTCTTATTACAGTCCAGGGATGATTTATTTCCCATTCCTGCTTCTCCGATAAACTTTCTCCGTCTCTAATAACCTCACTGCGGACATGACGTTAAGCCCTAAGTACTTCACCTACCTATAATTTTTCGGACTGTTTTATTTTAGCAATGCTAAAAAAAATATCACCGGGGAAAAATGCAATAAGTTGTGAGTGTGTGTATATAAACCAATAAACAAACATTAAAAATAACATATTTCGCGACCGCCAAAAATTGTTTCAATGTTTATAAAATAATTTAATGTGCCATATATAGTAACAACATACTATCACCAACCTGATTAGATAAAGCAGTAATTAAACCCCCATAATAAATTACCAAACAATATGAAACCAACCAATAACCATTTCAACCTAACAAAATTGTCAGGAGATTGGGACTAACAATTGTAAATATGTAAGAAAAATAAATTTTAAAACTAAAATAATAAAACCATCAATAAATAAATTATCTCTCGTACAGGGTGGATATGAACTGTACCGACAGACTTTGTGAGGTGATTCCTCATGAAAAATAGGTCGAAAATATATACACAGCATATAGCCAAAGTCTATTCCGAAGGGATGAAAACCGCGCTATGGCGTGTAGGCGAAGCAGAGGTATTTTGCTAGTACCACAGCCAGAATGAAAGGTAAATGTCTGCGTTTCTGGATACTACATACGACTGAGAACAAAGTACAAAATATGGGATCCAATATCAACCCCCATCCATGAAAAGATAGGGGCTGGCAGCACATTTGTACTAATAAAAACGTAACTGTTTCACTTTGTTTGTTGTTTCCTGTGGATTTATAATCTACCGTACGTGGTGAACAAACATTCCTTATTGTGTTTACAAGCTAAATGCCGCCGTTTTCGAAAAATTAATTCACAATGCTCCAACGGTGAATCTCAACATCTGGCACACAGCAACACATTTGCTGTTGGTGCACGATGTTGCTGTTTTAAATGACGCCATGTGATGTTGGAACTAGTCGTGGTTCATGTGTTATCCTTACCTACCCCAACAAACTACCGCTGATACGCAAGTAGGGCCCGTGGTGGTGAAGTGGTCAGACTGCTCGCCTCCCACCACGGCGAATCTGTCTTGATTCCCGGCAGGATCAACACGTATTATTCATATCTGGGAAACGTGGCAGACGTTACCATTGGCCAGTGGTTTTTTTTATTCGGGGCACACCCGTTTCACCACCACGTAATATCGCCATTGCTTCATCCCCGCCCCACGTGACCTTCACCGACATAAATTAATATCTGGAAAACGACTTGCCCAGCTGCCTTCTGCCTCGCCTTTTGCCTAGTGGCCATGTGACAGTCCATTAAAGGTATCTTCCAACTTTTCTGAATCCCTGCTTAAGTTCTACGTAAAGGATATTCCTCCGCCTCATGCAAACAAAGCTCAACAAAGTCTAGAAAATTACACGGAAAGGACAACACACCGCATTCATACACACTCAACACAATACTTTACAGGAGAACTTTCCCTTGTAGCTTGTTCACGTTGAAGTGAGCAGTTTTGAGGCGCTAGTTACTTTTTACTTTGTCATTTCTTATCCTTTAACCACCTTTCTATATAAATATTGCCATAGAAGTTTTCAACACAGTGTATATATTCCATCGCACTTGGAAGTTTACGTATAAGGATAAAATAAAACATTTTGACTACTATTCCAAATGAGATGGCTTTAAAAAGTGTTGACTATACCGTGAATAGCCTAAACTAGGCATTTCCAACACACGTATTTGATCATTTTTTTACAATAATTATAAATTAATTATTACAATTTGCAGATAAAATATGAGTAAAAGATATATTCATCCAAAAATAAGAGACTTTTATGTTAAGAGAAGTATAAAACGCATGTGATACTCGACATATTTAGGAAACACACACGTCACGCATAGTGTGAGTTTTCAAAAGTTTGATTCAAAAAATGTGAAGATACGCGGACAAGCCATAATGAGGACGTTCTTAATTGAGGCTGTCTACGCAAAGCGTCACATTGGCTTGTGCGTTTTTCTTCACACATAACTCATATTAAATTATGCTATGCCTTATAGTACACGTTGTAAAATTTTCAGCTGACAATCTTGAAAACTCAGGTTGGTACACTTGTTTGAAATAATATATGCAACACTTGGAGTACATAGTTCTATGGATGACTTCCCAACTTCCACGTTTGCCTTTTGTATGTGGAAACCTGCTGTGCAAGGTTCATACAATGGCTTTGTCGATCAGTGATCATGGCCATAGGTCAAATAAAAAGAAAACGTTAAAAGGTAATTTTTAAATTTTTTTTATTGTAGATGTAGACTATTGTTTTTATGATACATGTAAGCTAAGATTTCCAAAGACCAGTAGGTTTAATTAAATATTGTCCTGAAATTTAAAAGAGCGAATGAACAGATAATATAATTGTAATAAAAATGTTTCGTTTTAAACCGACTTTATTGCATTTCCAACACTGAAGTAATTAGTTGTGAATAAAACGTGCTCATAACATGTAAGAAAAAAATGCTATTTCTTTATATCTAAAATGTTTATTAAAATCTTATTTATATTTATAAAGTCTACAAATATTAATTTTTGCAATTTTGTGGATATCATATAATAACAGAAAAATAATTATTTTATTAAGTTAAAAAATTAGTTACATTTTCCTCAAAATAACTACTTCTACTATGCGTTCTTTTGACAACCGCATACATTTTTGTGAGAGACGTTACAAAAACGGGTCTTACTTAAGAGCAAAGCATTGTTCCCAAATTTTTATCTAATGTATCTGGCACGAAAAAAAAATCATTAAGAAAACAGGAAGACAGCAAACATTTTTTAATTTACCGGACATCCGTTTCGTAATTTGTTATTTTGGGATATAGCTTACAAAAAAGTTATTTGGCCCAACTTTAATTTGCCTGAACGCGTATTTGTGATTGTGTTAATTTTAACACGAGGGAAAAATTTGGAGTTTATTTAAAAGCGTTTAATGAAAGTTCTTTTAAATAAGGAGGGACGTTTCTAAAGTGTTCTCTTGGCAAGACTGCTCAAATAAATTTGATTTTCCCAAATTCTGTATTGGGTAATTTTATAATTTTTTAGGTAGAAATTATAAGTTTTAATTGTTGTTTTCCCCGCAGACCAGGAGCATGATTAGACCTATTGCTTTTTCGTAAAAAAAAAAAAAAAAAAAAATGAGTACACGGTAGACTTCGACACTATAAACACCCAACAGTAGTTTGTCTACTGCCATTGGTTGCTGTCTGCTTGCGAAGGCGTTTTCATATTTGACCGAACCACACAGAATTCGGCAACATCGGCACGGCTCCTACGTGTTTCGTGTGCAGACAGTTAACACGTTTTTAAAAGTTACTCAGACAATAAATACACGTAAACCAATCTACAGCGTTTTGAAATATAACTTGTCTTGAAATTATTTTCAGGAAATCCCACTACCCTTAGGCATGATTATCATTAGGGCCAGCGATTTTTCGCGTAAAAATCAGAGCACACAGTATACTTCAATACTATATATACACCTCAGCTGTTGACATACCTCCATTGGATGATGGGGTAGTTCCCGCATTTGACTGAGCCACTCAGGATTCCGTTAACCCCGACACTGAATTTTCGTGGTTCGTGCGCAAACAGTTAGGTCGAGCCAGAATATGGTTCAGCCAATGAAACATGCTGGACGGCCCTGCAACGCTTTGAACTGTATCATGCCTAGAAATATTTTCGCGAGATATCGCTGCCCCTACTTATCATCCACTTTTACGCTAATTGGGAGTACAATCAAGTGAGCATGCCGCCAACCCTAGCAGAGTTATCGAATGCCAGCCACAGGAGCTACGGGCCGACTTTGCCTCGGAGGAGGATACTGCAGTTGTAAGACTTCCTCCCGAATACAACCGGCGTGTGTACCCAGGCCCGAACTGGTACTTACTACCGCCGTCATGGGATCGGCAGTATATCCGTAACACCAACTCTGTTTTTCGTGTGATCGGATATTATAAGCATTCCAACAAAATCATTACGTCATATTTAAATTCATTTACACTACTCTTTCTATGTACTTTTTGGTCCGTGGATGTATTTTTGCTCATGTGTTTTATATTAATGCGTTTATTGAAATTTTTCGCTAAAAATTGTATTTCCCTTAATTGTTTTTAGCCTTATTGCTGTATTCCTAAAACAAATAATGGTTCTGTGTTAATGGTAACAAAAAATACGTTTTGCCTGTAAGTATTATCCATGACTGCACTTTGCCTGTAGGTATTATCCATGACTGCGCTTTGCCTGTAGGTATTATCCATGACTGCGCTTTGCCTGTAAGTATTATCCATGACTGCACTTGGCCTGTAAGTATTATCCATGACTGCACTTTGCCTGCAAGTATTATCCATGACTGCGTTTTCCTTGTAACAGATACGCGTAACGGTGATTTAGCTAAGAACAATGAAACTTCATTTTGCCTGTATCCGACTTTCTGTACACCGTACCGCCATTACAATATTGGCCTGACGTTAGGACGTAGGGCATTTCGGCGGAATGGAACCACACCAAAAAAAAAAAAAAAAACTACAATTGTCTTGACTTGCCTTGAGGTAGGCTTGTATCGTGAAAGTCTGCCAGGCAATTAAGGCGCCTACTTGGTGGTTGTGTCTCTCTTTGTAAGTACTTGTGTCTAATATAATATAAAAAAACGGAATATTTAAATGTAAATCTTTTTTCAGGACAGAAATGGAAGTCAATATGTTATTGTCATTTTATACACTTGGTTATTGAAACCCAGATTTGGTCGTTTAAAGTGTCAATTTCAGCAAAATTAGCTATAGTTAGCAGCAAAATAAATCAAAGCAGCTCCAACATAGAGAGATGAACGAGTGTAAAGAAGTTAAGAAGCCAAATTGCCTACTTCGCAGGCTTGAAAGCGATCGGCCGGACAACGCAACATATTTCAGTCCAGCAACAATGCTGACATG
This sequence comes from Clitarchus hookeri, assembly GCA_002778355.1. Classification (NCBI taxonomy): domain Eukaryota; kingdom Metazoa; phylum Arthropoda; class Insecta; order Phasmatodea; family Phasmatidae; genus Clitarchus; species Clitarchus hookeri. The sequence goes on along the minus strand of NQII01001029.1, from coordinate 125,621 downwards.
TGCAACACACAGCCAGCAGCCATCTAGCCGTGTGTTATTCCTATGCAGAACAGTTTCTGAGCTATAGCGACAATGCTTTATCTCTACTGAAAAGAGTCCTGTATTAAGGCCCTACAGCCATCGCTTACAACTCTTGAGATGTCAGAACTCGTGCGTAGCTTGTTTATGCTGTTTTTCACCGCCGTCTTAATGCTTCCGTATCGCCGGATGTGACCTTGAGGTGTTAGCATTGATTACTAGAGATTCCCCTTGAGATGCCTGCGTTAGAGTACACAGTCATCAGTTGCAATAACAAATAAGTACGTATTAACAATGCCGTTATTCCCAACACCTGAATTCAAAGGTTAATGCGCCGCCTGCAAGGGTAAAACAAATTCAATGAAAATATTTAAACATTACTGCTCATATAATTTTCGTAATATGCACGAGAAAAATGCACCAAAATAAGTAACGATCTTAGTGAGACCCTTCCGCAAGGCCACCGACCTCTTGTCCTGAAATTTGGCTAAGTTGCTTCGGTCCAAGTTGCTTCGGTTCAAGTTGATTCGGTTCAAGTTGCTTCGGTCCAAGCTGCTGCTCTGAAACTGTTTCAGGCCAAGCGACGCGCGCCATTTGCAGGGCCGCAGTAATGCAACGGGAACGAATAACGTAATTACGTGTGTTTCACGAGGCCACAAGACTATAAAGACTAAGCGATTTGATTACCTCGCGGAATCCACGTGGCGATTACAGTAAAATCTGGCTCGAAATGCGTAATTCGCTGGCGAATTTTCGTGGCAAGCGAATGGCTTGCAAGCTGGAGCTACAAGAGTTTAGGTTTCGCGTTTGAAAGACGCGGAGGCTGGAAGGTTACCCCGGCCTGCTGTATCCTGACGCGCGCACGTGGCCTGCAGAGGGCTTAGGGTAATGGGCGGGGGATTTGGGTAGACACGTGAGCCGGGATAGCACCGGTGTCTGCTGCGAATCGAGATGCAAAATCACGCAGCTCAAACACACACACACTCTCTTTCTCTCTTTCTCTCTTTCTTTTTCTCTTCCTCTCTCTCTTTCTCTCTTTATCCTTCTCTCTCTTCCTCTTTTCCTCTCCTTCTCTCTCTCCTTCTCTCTCTCCTTTCTCCTGCTCTCTCATTTTCTCTCTCATTTTCTCTCTCATTTTCTCTCTCATTTTCTCTCTCTTTCTCTCTCTTTCTCTCTCTTTCTCTCTCTTTCTCTCTCTTTCTCTCTCTTTGCAAACGGTCATAACAGAATGCACATACAAGCGAGTGTTTATTATCAACTGTAAAGACCGGTTTAAGTAGAATTTCGTGTACAATCCATTCACGGTTACTTCCAACTTTCCTGAAGCCCTGCTAAAATTCTTCTTCCAGGATATTCCTCCGCCTCATGCAAACTAAGTACATACAAGGCTTGTGCGTAGGAAGTGTAAGAGTGAAAAGAAGGAAATGGTGTTTTTACAGTGACACTTACCTTACATTTAACTACAGTGGAGTGGAGATATTTTGGTGGCTTTCAACGACGAGACTTTGAGAACCGATGAGGGTTATTGAGTTGAGAATGGAGCAGCGATTCCCGGGAAAACCCACCGACCAGCGGCATCGTCCGACACGATTCCCACTTGCAAAAATCTGGAGCGACCAGGCCGGGGATCGAGCCTGGTTCGCCTTGGTGGGAGGCGAGAAGTCTAACCGCTCAGCCACCGTGGCCCCAGATAATTATAAGTTAATGTCGCAAGACATGTTCTTCACTTATTCAGATTAAAAACCTGTTTCGTGTAAAACGTTTCAAGTAACAGGTCCACGCAACGCTTCTATACATTGAATAGTGTATTTCACTTATATGTATCACAATAGTTTAATTTAACACGAACGTTCACGTAAAAAAAAAGCTAGTCAATATCTAGATTTTGCGAGATATGGTATACGTAACATATACAGACGACAAACGCGTCATCACAAGAACTATCCTTCCAAGTGTATTAAAATAAAGGTATAGTTCTAATAAATATTGCTGTGTTTTATGTAACTTATTAGTACGATGATACACGTATAGCAAAATAAATCTCAGTGTATAAGTACCAAACATTTCTATTAAGGAAAAATAAATAACGACCTACGTATTCTCAAATCACCTTTTTTGTCACCTTGGTCCATGACAAAATACGAAACGAAAATTACGGAAATGGCCCATTGGTTCTTTCGACGTATCGGCTTATATGACCATTTATTTAACGAAAACAGTACTAACTTATTTGCAAAAACGGCCTTAAATTTACTTACTTACAGATTAAAAAACAGCATGAAAAGATAAGTTTATTCATTATAAAATTGTTTAAGGTATTTCAAATACCTTAATGCACTATCAAACATTATTGTCTGAATTGCACAGTTTCGTATGGATAAATTATATGTGGTTTTTCCGTTTTTTTCTCGTTGTATAAATATATCATATTGTGTAATACATATTGTTATTTTAAAGTAACATTGTGTAACAGCATAAAATACATTATAATTTCAGTATTGTGTAATATTATAAAACTATATTTTCTAAATATTGCGTAACATTTTATTCTTTAGAATTTAAGTGTCTTGTCAAAACTGCATTATCCATGCACATGAAATTTAGTTGCACTCATGCAAGTTCACCGAGTTCGCTTATGTCTGCGTGCATGTTATGAATTTCAGTAGCGAAAATACAACTTGTTAGACTAATCGTGTCTTGGGGAAGCATCGCCAAACTTCTCGAACAGACACCGGCCACTGTATTACCAGGCAGAACAACGTTACCTCCATGTTAGCAAACTTTTCGCTTCCCAGCTATCTACGCACTTCAGTTGTTTATTCTCGCTCGAGCAAGGGATCCCCACGCACCCTGTCTAATACATCACAACTCTTCCAGACGACAAGGGACTATCCTCATCTCGCGAACTTCGCACGGGAGTTGTTCAAGTCGGTAACCGACTTTCGTCGAGGCAGTTTCCCCCTTCTCCTCTGTTCAGTGTTGCCAACTTAGCGGATTTCCCACCAGAACTGGCTGGATTTTAATTCCATGCTAGTGGCAAACATTGTTACCTAGTACTCAGTGAACAGTAAAGTCGATTGTTGAAAAAATCTTCTTCAAAAGAAAGAACTATAAATTACGTGGAGTGCCCAAATCCTTAATCGAATCTAGTTGAGAGACTTGCGCGGCTCTTAACAACGAGGTATTGAAAGCCGATGAGTGAAAAGAGGTGATAAAGGAGCAGCGCTGAAATGCAACAACGGGGGAAACGGGAGATCCCTGAGAAAACCCGCCGACCAGCGGCATCTTCCTCCACGATTCCCACTTGCGAAAGTCCGGGAATGACCAGGCCAAGGATTGAGCCCGATTTGCCTTTGTGGGAGACGAGAAGTCTAACCGCTCTGATACCGCGGCCCCTTTCTTAAATCGAAATGTGCATATGATGAAGTTGCAAATATTTATAGCACTCGTTATCTTTTCATGAATTGTTGTGATTGCATCATTATGAAAATAGTTTTTTATATAGTCTTTTCTGTTTCTTTTCAGATACATGGCAGGCGCAGTGACGTAAATTTAAATGTGGTAAAGTAATATTAGTTTTAAAAAAATACGTTAAATTATATATGAATTTAAAGTGTGGGCACTACTGTTGTTCGAATGGCGATAACGAAAGTTTAGGGGCTGTGGTGGCGTAGTGGTCAGACTACTCGCCTGCCACCTAGGCGAACCAGACACGATTCCCGCCGAGGTAGCTCCCGAATTTTCGCACTTGAGAATCTTGTCGCCGACACCGCTGTTCAGCGGGTTTTCTCGAGGTTCTCCCGTTTCCCTGCCCTTGCAGTCCAGCGCCGCTCCAGTCTCACCTCGCTTCACCCTTACAGGATCTCAGGACCTCGATTTTAAGAGCCGTCTAAATCTCTCCACTCTCTCCACAAAGGTTTTTATAATCTAGTGGATTCTGGTGGATTTCCGCTCGTGGCCTTGTGCAATTCTGCGTCCAAACGTTGGCGGTACTGCAGTCTTCTCCCCTGCTTCAGTTCACCCAGGAGCTGAAGGCCTGTTCTCCGGGAGAGGGCGTCTCGCTCGGAAGTCGGGCGTCTGTCTTGTAATCAACGGCACCGGTGACTGTGCAAGGACAGATAGGAGATTGTCGGAGCGACTAAGGACCGCACACAACACAACTGCAGTTTGAGCGGTCTGTTCTGCTGCCGCAGACGTCATTTGTTCCTCTTCCGGAACTCACGGCTTAAAACTAGCTTCCCAAGTCTCGCTACAATTGTCGCAGCGCCCGGTTTCTAGTTGTCCGAACTTGGCTAGTGCAGAATCTCCGCGGTGAAATGAAAGTAGTGGCAAATGGAACACAGCACAACTTACGAAAAGATTTCATCGTATTCTTTCTCTGTCCGCCGTGGGTCGTCTAGAACGGGATCACGACGACTTCGTTGCACGTGACACGCACCGCGTGCAGCCTCCGTAGAACCACAGAGTATATATAGTCCTTTCACGGTTACTTCCGATTCTTCTGAAGTCCTGCTTAAGTTATACTTTCAGGATATTCTTCCGTCTTATAGAAACAGAGCTCAGCCGAGTATAGAAAACCACACGATGGACATCTGCCCACATTCGTGCGTACTCAATTTAATAATATTCTGCATTATTAATATTTCTTACTGGGCATTACCAACACACTTATCTCCCTGTTATTATTCATTTTAATTACAAATGAAATATCACTGGTTACAGATAAAATATAAGTAAAAGTTCAATTTAACCATAAAACACAGGTACCGGTTTTTCGCGAAAAGATTTCAGGACAACCTGTTTTCCAAAGCACTTTAGTGCAAAACCATTTTCGTGATTGGATCATTTGAACGGTTACGTGTCTTAGCTATCTGCCCGCCAATCATGGACTATTCACGAAACGATTTCGAGAAGATACAGTCCAAAGCACTGTAGGGTCGACCAGCTTGGTTTGCGTTTGCAAATATACGTATTGTGTGGTAGAACGTGGACCTTACGGGTTCCGTATTGTCACAAAAGTTACCGTAGCATAATTGTTTAAGATTGCGGCACAATTCTTTTTCCTTCCAGGGGAGGAATCAGTGTGCTCGGAGAGAGTAAGTGCTTTGGTGAGGGGGGAGGGGGGGGGGTAGCACTGGACATACCCCCCTCAAAACCTATGCAGTGGCATGAAACTGCTCTGTAATATTTTTAAATTATTACTTAATATATTGATTTAATATTTATTTACCAAAATAATGACAAAACGGTGCCGTCCTCCCATTCCACAAACCCAAAATTCTGGACCCACTCTTTTCTCTGACAGGGGGCCACGGTGGTTAAGCGGTTAGCATCCTCGCCTCCCACCAAGACGATACGGGTTCAATCCCCGGATTTTCGCATGTGGAAATCGTGCCTTACGATATCGCGAGTTGGCGGGTTTTCTCTGGGAACTTCCGTTCCCCACCCGCCCTTCTATTCCGTCGCTGCTCCATACTTACCTCAATAACCCTCATCGGCTCTCAGACCTCGATATTAACAGCCGTTCGAATACCTTCGCATCTCACACACGCCGTTTGCAACTTCAATTGTCCTATTATTGCTGAATTAGCATTTTAAATAATTCCAATAGATAGCCCTACAAGGAAGAAAATTTGTAAAAGGTACTTTTTTTCTAAGTTATTCATATATAGAGTTAAATTTTATTTGAAACTGAAAGAAATAATTATTTACAATAATAGTTTTGATTTCTTGTTGAGAGATTACAGATTTACAGCGAGATATTGAGAGCCAATGAGGGTGAAATGAGGTGAGAATGGAGCAGCACCGGAACGAAAGGGTGGGGTGAAACGGGAGATCCCCGAGAAAACCAGCCAACCAGTGGTATTGTACTGTACGATTCCCACTCGCGAAAATACGAAAGTGGCTCGGCCGGGGGTTGAGCCCGTTTCACCTTGATGGGAGGCGAGCAGGCAAGCCGCTCAGCCACCGCGGCCCCCAAAATTGTTTTCAGTATCTGTTGTAATGCACAACGTTTAAAAATCTGTGGAAATATTTAGCATTAAGATAGTTTCGTTGCAGTTTTCTTTATCTTTAAAAATGTATTGCGTTATTATAAGTTTTAAATGTGTCATTTTGTGGTAATGGAATTTTTCCCGATTATGTCATTGTGTGTATTAAGAATAAAATCATTAAAAACTTTGCAAAATGGAGTGGATTGAATTTGCTTCATTTTTCAAATTATTTGCACAATACCTGTTTTCGTGACTTACGAGAAAGAAGAAATAATCGTAGTGTTTTGCGTTTTGCTTATTATCGTAGCAGAATTTTGTTGCGAGATAGTTCATGTCAATAAAACTCGAGTTTTACATTTATCTTAAAAATTAATTTTACTGAATTCTGCCTCAATTGATTGCGAAGTACAGTATAATGCCATTATAGCGTTGAAAACCAGAGGGGTTTGCAGTTTTTTTAAGAAGGAATCGGGAGATAAATAAACGGAGCTTAGAGCGTTGTATCGACGGGGGGAGGGGGGAAATTGAATAAAAACAAAATTGTAAATAAACTGTGGTTGCTGAAATAAATATTGGTACTTTCGTTGAACTCTTAATTTCGTAACGATTTTTGCATTCAACGAACGTAAACAAAGTAATAGTTGGCAGCGATGAAGTAAACACGGCCACACCCCATGTCGGACAATATTTGACATGGCTAAGGTTCTGCGAAATTTACTCTAATTTATTTGCAGTGCTACAAAAATATCTTCGCCAACTACTTTCCAAAGATTCCTTGTACAAGTACCAAACAAACAAAATTTCCAGTGCACTGCTTAATAAGTAAGGTTATAAAAGAGATAATATTCTTATTAACGCAAGTGGAAACCTCGAGGAAATTCTAAAATGTACTAAAAATTGTACCACACAATTCTCTAATATTCAAAGTTTGCGATACTTCTAAGCTGTTGGGTTGCCGATAATGTCCGCACGATCGCGGTGTTTCCGAATAAAACCAAGACCTTCAGTATTAACACTGATCTGCGATTGTCTGCCATTTATTTGCTTTGCGTCTGTAAAACATATTTGTTGAGTTGTGAATTCATCGACGGCGGCACGTGTTCGGGTTGCGTGTGCAGACGGAACAAGAACTCGGTGGAGTTTCCAGACTTCCAGTGGCGCCGTCGTTGGCTCAGTGGATGGCGAGAGACGGGCGTTGTAATGACGACGTTGTCGAACGTTAAGGCGAACCCTCAGTAAACAATATCAAACGCGTCAAGGTCACAGTCGGTCATCTGGAAACATGGCGACCGCGATGGAAGCAGCTTGAACAAGCTTCGCGTGTTTTCTGTTTCCTCAGAATCTCAAGCGGAAGCTTAATATTTACCACGGAAATCTGTTCAGGAAAGACACCGTATTGTCGCTACAGTTTAAAATACCACTTCACGGAAGAGAATATATCGTAAACAGAAAGCTACCTACAGGGATTTTTTTTCTGACTTTATAGCACTTTTGAAAGATCACAATGTTTCAGTGAGATTATGAACATGCCACAAATGATCTATTTTCATTTCTGCCCCCCCCCCAAAATTTACATTGAAATATTCCATTAAAAAAAATTAGAATAGACACAAATGTTAACAATGTGATTAATACGGTAACTAGGGTGGTTCCTTAAGTGAAGTAAGCGAGTGGTTATTCAAGGGCGAAAAATATCGGCGAAATTATCTTCGCTCTAGCGCTTTAGTCCGAATCTCAGATACAGAACCTGGATTACGCTCAAAAGATTAAATAGTGAAAAATGACAAATCGTTAGAAAGCCAACGGAAATTTCTCCAGTGAAAATCAGCAGGGACACCCGAGTTTCGCGGAAAGATTTCGCGACCAGTTGTCTTTCATAACACTTTAGCTCGGATCCACTGTTGTGATTGGGTGATCTATATGCTAGGGGGTCTTGAGTGTCTGCCCACGAATCAGAGGCGTACAGTATCGGAGTAACATAAGTCAGATTGTCTTCTCACTGAGACATTCCACCAATAAGCAAAGGGAAACTGCTGGTACGCACATAGGGTATTGCAATCTAGCTTGTGCGGAAATATTGTCACGAAATTTGGGTGTCCCTAAAAATAAGTGCCACCTTGCCGATTGTTATGGTGAATTAATTACAGCCATAGCTCTTGAAGCGCATGGGCTCTTGTGGTGCCCTTATTGTGGAGAATGCTTTACATCTTCCTCCATGAACTTCTGAACGCACCCTCAAAATTTGAAGAAGATAATTCAATTATTGAGGATGGCAGAATGTTTCAAGTTTGTATATAGCATTATGCTAGTATAAATTCGTAGTCAAATACGCGGGCTATTTATTGGTGTCATGCGACCAAATAACGTTGAATATTTTATTTTATCGTAATTCGTGCATAACGATACGTTTAACACCTTAGATTAACTTACTTACAATTTCACTGCGGGGCTTACCCTAGACCGACTTCGTAGCTTTATTAAATGGCGAATAATTGTGAACAGAGACAACAGCGTAAGTAGAAACGACCGTAACCAAGTTCTGAAGCACGGAAACTGCAACACGCGTAACTTATACTACCTTCTAAATTGTTGCAGAGGAGTTGAGGTGTACCGACGTTTGAAGTAAGTTTACTTGGCAAAACTCTTGCTGCTCGTTGGCCGTATGTTGCGTACTGACGCGCAACAGCCAAGTACAGCGATCGCCTTCCGAATAAGGGATGTAGGTACTCGAACATACCATGGGCCCGCGGCGGCTAGAGCGGTTAGCATGCTCGCCTCTCACCAACATGAACCGGGTTCGATACCCGGTCGGTTCGCTCTCTGATCTTCGCACGTGGGAATCGTGCCCAGACGATGCCGCTGGTCTGCGGATTTTCTCGGGGATCTTCCCGTTTCCCCCGCCCTTTCGCTCCGGCGCTGCTCCATACTCACCTCGCTTCACCCTCATCGGCTCTGAAGACCTCGTTGTTAAGAGCCGCCCAAATCCCTTCGTTCATTCGCCCTTGAACATACTGTACGCTACCGGCAAAGACTCAATACCAATCACATGCAGAAATCTTTGTAAAGATTTTATATCAAGTTCAATAGTGATACAGTCGAACATATTTATGGGGAATTTCAAGATGACGATAATATTATTTTCATTTATAGAGGTTTTCCATTAACCCAGTTTTCCATAAATCCAGGTTTCACCCATGTTTAACTCCACATGTGGAACTTTTAGGGAATAAACATAAATACAGCTCTAATGTAAATATTGTCTGCTTAAATATGTGCTATGCGTGTTAATTGTGGAAGTTTACTTACCCCAAGATCAGTAACGTCACATTAGCTTCAGTTTGTTTCAGAGAGATAATTCTGAAGGGATGTCGTGCATGAAACATTCACACACACACACACACACACACACACACACACACAGAGGCAATGACCGCCCGTTTCGTAAGGAGACGTAAAAGGGAAAGGGACGAGGGAAGACATTATTTGAAACATTCCAAACATGTAGGTTTTTTTCCAGAAAGAAAAGGCGCAAAATTATTTCCATATATAGAGGCTTTCTTTTTTATGCAAGTTACCTGTGAACAGGTTCAACAGATAAATATTTCAATGTATATTATAGGTGGGGCCAGTGACTTTTCGCGTAAAAATCGGAGCACACAGTAGACTTCAATACTATATACACACCTCAGCTGTTGTTATACCTCCATTGGCTGCTGGCGCCGTGTCCATCTTTGACCAAGCCACTCAGGACTAAGTAACTCCGACACTGAACCTTCGTGACTCGTGGGCAAACGGTTAACACGGACCAGAACATTGTTTAGCCAATCAAAGAAGCTGGACGACCCTACAGTGCTTTGGACTGTATCTTGTCTCGAAATCTTTTCGCGAAATATCACTGGCCCTAATTATTGGTTATAAAAATATAAATTTTAATCTCTAGCACGAGAATACTATATAAAAACACGTCATATGTGTTATCTGCAAGAAAATATTATTACGAGTATGCTTACAACCCCATGTTACTTGTTCACATTTAATTCGACTCATTTGCCTGAAGAAGGAATGTAACGTTGAGTGTGCTGTAAGCTGTGGAGAAATAAACTTCCAATTCACGACGTGAAATGTTTTTTTTTAACAACTAGATGTGTCGAAACCACGTGGTTAAACTATGATACTGTACGTAAAACTAAACGGAAGAAAATACGTCTGTATGTGTTTGTATGTGGCGCGCGCAGCGTCCAATTCCGTACGTTCCAGAAGCCATCCCACACCATGGATTCAATGGTGCAGATCCATGGCTGATTAGACGTCCTTACCTATGAGAAGATGTGTGTTGTTTCTTTTTCCCCATGGGCTTTTGCTGCCACGGTGGCTGAGCGGTTAGACTGCTCGCCTCCCACCAAGGCGAACCGGGCTCAATCCCCGGCTGGTGCATCGGATTTTCTCATGTGGAAATCGTGCCGAACGATGGTGTTGATCCGTGGGTTTTCTCTGTGATCTTCCATGTGCCTGTTTGAATTTTTTAAGCTGTATTCACAGCATGGGCATGCGATTTTGGTAGGAAAAAATAGCTGTTCGATGTTGGGTAATGGATATTTGTCGCTGCGCAACTGTCACACCGACTCTACCCCATTTCCATTCTACGGAAAATTGTGAGTCGATATCGGTGACGAACGTTGAAATAGGAAATAAACATACTTAATTTTAAGGTCTGGTTTCACCTATAATACAGAAATTCTTCGTTTTAGTGTCATAATTTCAATTTCAGAAAGAATACTACAAATGTTTGACTACAGAAAAGTTACAATTTAAAAGTTGTTTAATATTTTTGTATCTAATTTTCACTGTGTGTTATTTATTGGTTGCAAATAAGCGAAAAAGTATTAATAAAATATAAATATTACTGGATTTTTACAAGTAACAAAAAAACACATGTTAAAAATTAAGCAAAAAAATATTAAACGACTTGTAAAATATAAATTTTTTATATTAAGATATGGTCAATATTTACTCTGAAACCAAAATTATATTACAAAAAAGAAGAATTTTCAAAAGAGGTGAAGGCGAGGCCCATGTTTATTAATTTTTCGGTTGGCAACAGTTTCTTAGTTGGCATTCAGCAACTAATATTTCACTGGTCGCTATCAAATATTCAGTTTTAAGTGTACCACGAGCGTTATAAACCCAAATCAGATGTTCCAGAACAACAGGCCAACTTGCTACTACTGGAAACGTGTTTTCCAGAGGGCATCGCTCAAAAGCATGAAACTTTCCGCAACTTTTATTAGTGAATTTACCTGAAAATCGTTAGTTAATTTTTTCGCAACTTGTGCTCTGGAAATTTATTTCCTCTTACATGAGGTACAAAAGTTAAAATGTGTCGCAGTAAAATTCACATACCAGACGGTTGAATGAAATGCTTCGCGCCTTATGCAGCGAGCGCAGTATCTTTCAACCTGGTTACATCCTGGGAACAGTCTACTTGTAAAATTTAAGTCGTGCATGAAATATATGCATTTCTCATTGTAAGCATGCAGTAGGCCAGCTGCAGCGTCCATTGTGAAACGCACTATGGAGGTCTAAATTTCAGTTCGGGTGTTCAAAATAGACTTCGATACAACACATTTAACCACTTATTTTCTCCTGTGTTTTTTATATCACAAAATAACCATAATGATTTAAAAGTAGCCAATTCAAAACTGCGCTCGGAGAGGGCTGTATAAATGCAACGCAATAATTAACACAAGGCCCCTAATAACTCTTAGGCAGTGTAAGAAATTATTCAGAAAGAATAGTTATGCTTCAATTAAAATTACTTAGTTTTCATGTATATTTTTTTGTAGCTGAATCATATCTATCTCGTGCATGCTATTTATATGACTATAATTTTTTTCAAATGTGTTATATAAGTTCGTATTAATAGCATTTACGTAGATACCCGTTTGCTTAAATTACACGTACTGGTTCGCATGAAGTGCCTGTGGCATTGTTTTGAGATTTTAACATTGTGAATCTCGAGCTTTAGTATTGTTAAAAAAAAGGCGTGATAGGTTATTTAGTTATATATACCTCGTGTTAAGTAATTTTACCTTTCCAGTGCGAGCAATATTCCCTGTACATGCCAGGAAATTTCCTCTTAATTTTATTAGATGTAGTTTCCTTTCAATCACAAAGCTTTCTTTCTGTTGTTATAAAATCCCCCCCACCCCCCTTAAATTTAAACTGCACGGTACTTTTACGTTAAGTGTATGGGTAATTGGATTTTTTTTTCACACCTGCAGGCATTTTCCTTTGAAAAGTTTTACAGTGCAATCGGGCAAAACTGCCCGTCTTTATAGAGTCCCTAGTAGCCAATAGACGGATAGAATAAAGGACTATTAGATGGTTCGGCTTCTGTGTAGTTAACCACTCTGTAACCGCATGCTCTCACTTAACACGGTCCGTTGCATTACCCCCAGGAGCCTTGTAAGAGAGAATCTCTTCCTGGAAGTTATCCGCCCTCGTGGCAGTGAAGCTGCAACTTTACATCCCTTAACACGCGCGCCGCAAGGCGATGAAAGCCACCCTCAACTCCGCTACGATATCGTACATTCACGTTTACTTCCATCTTTACCGAAGCCCTGTTAAAGTCCTGCTTCCAGGATATGCCTCTGCCACGTGCAAACAAAGCTTAACCGAGTCTAGAAGATTACACCAAAGGGACAGCGCGCCGCATTCGTGCGCACTCAGTATACTATTTTGCATGATAACTATGTATTACTAGGCATTACCAACGAACCTATTTTCTCCTCGTTTTTAAACGTAATAGTTATAAGTGAAATATTGTAAATTACAGGGGCGGTTGTGTAGTGGTTAGACTACTCGCCTCCCACCTATGGAAACCGGGTTACATGCCCAGAGGGGTAGCTCACGGATTTTCGCATGTGGGAATCGTGGTGGACGATGCCGCTGGTCGTTGGGTTTTCTCGGGGATCTCCCGTTTTCCTTGCCCTTGCATTCCGACGCTGCTCCATTCTCACCTCGCTTCACCCTCATCACCTCGATGTTAAGAGCCGTCCAAATCTCTTCACTCGCTCACTATAAATTACAAATATAATATAATAAATGTTGAGTTAAATATAAAATGTTTTAATTTTGAGACTAGTATGTAGCGCTTGTGATATGCGCCGTATTTCAGAAACAACGTAACCCATCAGCAATAGCGTGATTTTTCTAAGGTTTGATCCAAAAGTGCGAAGAGACCGCGAATATACTATGCCTAATAACACAGTATTTAAGGGAAGCAATGCACGAAAACCACATGAATCAATTTTTATTACAAATTGTTTTCCAGTGGGATTTTGGAAATTGTTGGCACGACAAGACGTAACATTTTTTTTTTTCTAACACCTAACCTTGTTAGATTCACTGCCTCCCCCAGCAGCAACATACGTTGGGCCAACGGTTAGAATTTAGTTGCAGAGGTTGGCTGAACGTTGGGTTGGAACACGGATATTAAAACAACGTTGGCCCGACGTAATGTGCCAACGAAAAATTTGCCATGGACATTTTGTTAGATCAGGCCTACTTAGCCGTCTCAAGAAAATGTCACTAAATCAGAAAAACCCAGAACATACTGCAAGTATTACTCTCGGAGCACTGATTGAAGATAAGTAATAATATATTCTTTCTTATCTTACATCAGTGCTCACAGATTAATAAAGACACTGAATATCCAACAATGCAAGGTGTTAAATATGATGTTGTTATCATTTTTAATGTTTTGTTGAACCGAAAATTTCGGTAAGCTCCCCGAAAAATAACTTATGACGAAAATTGGAATAATATATTGCTTGCGTTTACCAGTGGTCGTAAGGGTAATCCCTAGTAAGGAATTTTGAACGCCTCAAGGTCACCATCTGGGTGTTAGGAAGCGTGGCAATGGGTTCTCCCAGGACTGAAGTATACATTCCCGGGTAGCTGAATTCCTCGAAAATTATATTTGTGACATCACGATATTATTACACGCGATGCAAGTCGGTGCGTGAAACTACAGATGTCAGCTCTCTTTCTAACCCCTAAGGTACCTGAGCAGGAGGCTCATAAATTTACTATTGCAAGCCATTTTCATTATCTTTTCTCTTCTAATGTGTTAAGTAGGATACCATTAAAAATGGGTGACTATCAGTTAATAGTTTTTTTTGTTGTTTTTCCTGAGAAAGAGTCGCGTTCCTAGAACATTTATTTACTGAGAAACTCATTTATGTGCAAACATTGATTGTACAGACAAAGTCATACTACGGAGTAGGCCTTAACCGGTCCATTCCCAGTGCCCACGAACGAGGACGTGCTGCACATGAAGGATATTCATGATCGGAACTGTACCCGACAAGGAATCTGTGGCCTTCGTTTTGAGCGTACTCCTTCCGAGTAATTTGATTGGCTGAAGTGCCAGCACCTCTCATCTGATTGGCTGGTAAGTGCTGATTTGTTCGAGTACGCAGTACGGTCCTTACTGGTGACGAGAATCACGCTAAGACACGAGTACAGTGCGAATAAAAAAAATAGAACGATTGGAACACTGGAGCTCGTAAATTAATTCGGGAGCGAACAGGACCCGTATTCTATAACTTTTGCTTGCTTAAAGACAGTCTTAGTATTTGTCTTTATGATAAAGAGGGCCATAATGATGGTAACTCGTACGCGTCTTTGTGGTATTCTGCAAGCCATATCTTCTTCACTGATGTCTTTGTGCAAAGACGTATGTTTGGCAACGCAGCAGGCTGTGTTCTGAAATCAACCAACTGCTTGTTGGATTACATCCCCCCCCCCTTGTTATTGAAGTTGGAGTTGTGTCGCACATTTTGTTATTATTGTGAATGTTCGACTTGAAATTAAATTTATTTCTAAATGCATTTTCTAATAACACTTCTAAAATAAATTTACTTCTTTGTAAGGATAGAAAATTCCAGATGGTACTGGATCATTCTGATCATCACTAGATAGCAGCACTGACGCGAGGTCGAATCCGTCATTTCGTAGTCACGTTAAAGCGACGTGCCGGAGAGAGTCGCTAAACATTTATGAAATACACTCCTTAAAAATAATCTAGACACCGTTTATTTGTGCGGAAATATAGCAGAATATAATATTTCTCATTTTTGGGGGATTTTAAAACATTTTTTTCTTTCTGTGGAAAGTGTTTTCTAGAAGTAACCTTCATACTTCGGCCATTTTATTTCCATTTCTGTTCATAAAGAATGTCACAAGGTATTCGAATAACCATCATGGCGACACATTGAGTTACAGAATATCATTTCGCCTCGTAAAGATAGTTATATATTAAGACAGTAAAAAGTTGCAGAATAGCGCTCCAGGTTAATAATACAGAGGCGAAAGCCGCTTATTTCGCGAACTGCAGCCGCACACGCCAAAAACATTACTGTTAAGATGTAATAATAATAAAATGCAAACCTTATCGCAATCACAGAACTACTTCACAGTATTCCTGAGATCAAAATGGACTGATTTCAGCGTGTAAATTTAATGTGAGACGGAAGAATAATAAATAATTACTTAATCTTCTCTACGGTTACAGATGCAACGGAAAACGACATAGGCAATATATTGTGGACGTAAAATGTTTGTTTAGATAAGCCCTATGCTTTAACAGCACTCGTTTTGAAATATTTGATCTGAAAAGTAAGCTACATTAAAGAAAAATAAATCTAAGCTGGAAGTGATAATATCCCCTTAATGATGCATTTTTAATTCGACTTTACTATCTCAAGATCAATTGCAATCGTTCGCTTATTGTCACCAATCCACTGAAGTGGAAAACAATCGTTGTACGAGTGAAAGAATAATTACTGTAGCTGCAGACACCACTTTGTATTTTTCTACTTTTATAAAACAGCGCAGGCGAGCGATTTTGAGATACATTCAGTAATTAATATTTTTAATCTATCTGATAGAGAAGTCAATCCTGGTAATCGTGAATAAGTAGTATTTACTTTCCCGAAGAAAAACTGTATTCTTAAAATATTTATTTACTGAACCACCATGCACCCAAAAATATAAATTTTACAAAAGAAAAATAATAGGGTTACAACTACACGATTATCTTGGTAAATTCGCTCGTAACAATAATAAACCAAACTTTGTAGCAACAGGTACAACGATCAGAGAGTTGTGATGCAAACGGACAATGAACGACACGGAAAAAAGTACTGCTTGGTTCATTTGAGTTGTTTTGTTGGTCTGAAATAATCTCTCCTTTTATTTGTGCGTCTTTCCTTGCCTCTATTTTACAGTCAGTATAGCGAATGGGGAAAAGAAAAACTACATTGTGAATGTAGCTGCGCCAATACCAGGACTCGGTTAAGATGTTGCGTGTGGTCTGGTCACCCCTGGATGCTCCAACCTTATGAGGAAAGATGGGAAAATTGAATCACGTTCACTCGTACAGCGGAAGTCTCTTGTCTCGGGATATTTTCTCTGCTCCAGTTGCGTCACGAGTTCTTCCGGCTCGCAACAAAGAGAATCAGTGAAACGAATCAGTATGATCCGCACTGACCTCTTCACACTGGTAACACAATATCACGTAATGCGAACATCGTATTATGCAACGAGCGATCACTGAATGACAACCGTACTATATCTAGAGACAGGAAATGTTCGCAGGTTCGATGACATGTAGGCTAGACTCGACAGTCATTTGTTGACTAGAGCTTCAGATGTATGTTCATTGGCTACTGCCCCGTCAGCACGTCAGTGGCCAGTTTCACCACACGCCTGGCACACTGAAAAAGACTACTGTTGGTGCGGGGCCAAGTTGGTGTAGTGGATAGACAACTCTCCTCTTCACAAAGGCGAACCGGGTTCGATTCCCGGCAGGGTACGCCATGCGATTTCGTCTCTGTGCACTTATCTATTCTGTGCCACAACCTGAGCACACAATTTTCGATGACAGCGTTTTTGGTCGCCTTAGACGCCACGCACTGAATTTTCGATAGTATTGGCGTTGTCAAAGCGAGAAAAGTTGAGACTGGCTCAACTTTTTCTACACAGACAATTCGGTTAACGCATAAGATGCGAGAATCTCTATGATTGATGGGACCGCGGTGGCCGAGCGGTTAGCACGCTCGCCTCCCACCAAGGCAAAATGGGTTCAATTCCTGGCCGGGTCGCTCCCAGATTTTCGCAAGTGGGAATCGTGCCTGACGATGCCACTGGTCGGCGGGTTTTTCTCAGGGATCTCCCGTTTCCGCGCTCTTTCATTCCGGCGCAGCTACCTACTCATCTTGCTTGACCCTCAACGGCTCTCAAGACCTCGATGCTAAGAGCAGCCCAAATCTCTTCACTCACCGCTTCATGTATACATGTGTAACGCTCAAGGGCAGTTCAACGACGTGGTAATTGTATCTCGATAGAATCAAATCGATGTGCTTGGTTTTCACTTCAAAGCGCAATCGACCGTTGTAGTTGTAGTCGCAGCGGTGACATAATCGTACCGGGGACTCTTACTATACTGTTACATGTTTCTGCTCTTTGTTGCTTCATTTCCGCCGTCCTGCTCGCGAGAGCGAAGGAATGCCAGGTGAGTGTAACGTGATTTGCGGGCGGCGATTAACAAAGGATGCCGCCGCGTGCCGCCGCGATAAGCTTATCGAAATTCGCGTGCCCCTGACCTTCAGCGTATTGAATTCCCGCTGTCATCTGAAATAATGTCCGGTTTCAATGCCCTAGCCTCCCACAGCGCGACTCGGGGTGCGGGGAACCTTTCAGATCGGGAAAGCGAGGCTATTTAAGCTACGAAGGGCCTCTGAGCCATAATTATTGAGAATTGAGAGTTTGTAGGATTGTACGGTCTTAAGGGACATGTGTGCGAAGACAGCGAAGACGACGAGCCAGCAGAGCGACGAGTGGCGGTGAGAGCGACCTGCGGGAGTGAAGTCTGCGGACTGCGAGCATCGGTACAGTGAAGAGTGAAACTGATGGATGGGGTTATTGAACTGGGAGCATAAATGCAAGACATTTGGAATGTCAGCGATATAAATATTGCCAAACAAATATAAAGAAATTGATAAGGACTTTAATTATAATTGAGATAGACATTAAATACCGTGCTCACTGATAACAGAAAGTGTTATAAGTGGAAATAGTTTGGTTTTCAATAACAGCTGTGTGAATAAATTGGAAATCAAATTTAGTTTTTTTTTTGTTTTTTATTAAGACCTCCATCCCTCACGAACTCTGATGCTCCCTTCTGGCGTCTTGTCACAATACTGACACGTTTCATAATTTACTGGCTTTCAGCCAATGACTTGGCGAGTTGACTGTGTCGCAATTATCGTGACTTGTCGTGCGGGGGCGCAGTATAGAGTCCGTCCTGTTTATTTCCAAAAGTAAAAAAATTATTCACGTCCTTCACGACTGATATTATGTAATGCGTCATGAAAGACCAATGTAAAAACTGGCGAGGCAATTGCATCATATTTGTGCAAGGTTGTCACACTAACGTTGCTAGACTCTAGGATAGTCAACAAAAACAATTAAATAAATACAAGCGATAAACCGTTTATCACTAGAGCACAGCGCGATTCTCCCATTAAGGAACGCAAATATATTTAATTTAGGTGTATTTTTCTAAGAACATAGATGTGCGCTTGCCTTGTATGCCGTTAAGACTTTCAAACGCCCTCTTATCGGTCGTATTGCAAAGTTCGGATGTGTTCTGCTTCTTTAAACCCAAATGCAATGATTTCTTAGTGACAAATTTTTATTCTGCCAAAACGTCTTAACGAACCGCAGAAAAATGAAGTTCACGGCAGGCATACTTATGGAATAGACGACTAAATCACGTGTTGAGCATTCCAGCATGTCTCAGTGTGGTGGCTTATCACTTCCGATGCCATTAACCACAACTGCCCATCTAAAACTCCATCACTTATACCCTAAAAGCAGCAGGATAAGTAAGGGATGAAAAGCTCATATTCCATAAATTTTTAAAATGCACGGAAAAAGTAAATCTGACGATAGATTTGCCTTCCAAGTTTGGTAGTGTTCTATTGTAAACTGAACAAATAAACATGCATGGTTTAAAGTATAATTGTGGCCGCAAAAATAATTTTCCATGAATGCCACTAAAAAGTCTTACAATACATGAAAGCACATACCAATCATAGAACTACCATAAAACAGTACAAATCTCATAATAATTCGGTTTTACAAAATCTAACTTCTCCTAACTGAGAGGCACCCTGAGAGGTGACTGCAAAGTAAATATATTTAATTTTACCTCAGTGTCCTATTTACGATAACGCAAGCTCACTCGCAGCTTCCGTCCTCATCAGTCCTGGAGCCGAGGTACTCCGTTCACCGTACACCCGAGAGTTCTCTGATAGTGCTCACTGATGTTTCCTCCAATCATCCACTCCACATATCAGAAGACGAGGATGATATCCTCACCTTACCCCCGAGCGAGTAGGTAGTGCTTCTCCACAGTACCACTCTTAACAGGAACAAGGGCGGGGATAATCTCCCCACTAGACACCTTGCGATATTGGCAGTGCTCGCCCTGATCATACTCACTCTCTCTGTCCACAACACAACTGCAACACACGCTACGTTTGCAGCTCCCAGAATCCCCATTTCAGTACTACTTCCCCGTACACCCGAGTTCCTTCCTTTTACAGAAGCGCGTATGAGTATATCTTCAAAAATGTCTCGTTATCTCCGTATTCTCTGAAGGCAACTTCCCCGTAAGCGCGACTTGAATCTATGTCTGGGAAAAAGTTAAGTCCCGAATCTCCCACGAGAAAGTCGGAGTCCAAGCACATGCGTTAACGCATGTGGTATTACGCATAAGTTCCTCCTCTGGCTGTCAAGCAGTCACTCCTCAAGACGAAGCCTCGGCGCGGTCTCCCGCCGATTTCGCACCGGCACTGGACCGGCGATGGTTGACCTCCAAGGCGTTTTCTTTTTTTACTAACTACCCTAATAACTAAGTGTTAAGTGTTGTCCGGGGGTAGGTCTGGACTGTGTTGCGTCTCAGGGGTAAGCCCCATACGCCTACATGGGAGGGAATTTAGGAAAGAAGGCGTGCATCGTGGCAAGGAGAGAGAAAGCAGCCATGGCCAGGTTTGTGGCCATGACTGCATCTCTGAGTGTGTAATAGTTAAGCTATTTCTTAGAAGGGAGAGGGCAAAAACCTGCATAGACACAGTAAAAACCCTCTCGACAGGAAAGAAGTTCAAAATTAATCATGGCTTGAAAAATGTTAAAGGAGGCAGCAGGTGTGGATTCCATGCTCTTTAATGTGGAGTCGAAAATCTAGAAGAGGAAGAAAGGAGGTGCTTACACACCACAGCTTATATATTCTTCGGTGCTCCCTCCCCGTGACTCCAGCGCCAGTACAAGCGCCAGCCATGCCAAGGAGCCTCGAGAACACTGTACTACACATCACATTACATTCCGTCACCGATATAAAATCACAATCTATCACAGGAATGACGTACGGAACAGCCAATAACATAAAAAAAAGAGCGAGTAAGTTTTCGTGGCAGCGAAACAAAACGCCCGGGCTTTCTCAGACTGCAATCCGCACAGCGGCTCCATCTAGCAAGTAGTGGAGCATTCAGGCGAAGCACCATCCCAATCGTAATTCTTCTATCAGCAACACAGGAGCCAAGGCGTTAATTGAACTTCTCGCAGTCCAGTTCACACGCCGTGAACGCAAGACACGTATGTACAAGTGTGGCAGATCAAAGTTTTGTCACGTCTAAGAACATGAAACCTTAAGTAATGCAGACAGAAAAACAAACCAAAGTGACAAGAACACTCAGTCACGATGACGACAAAAACGTGAACACTCGTACGGGTATCACTGTCACAGTTTTATAAATAGTGAGTGTATTTTTTACGAAAGGTTCTTTTCCGAGTGAACGTTTTGAGCGTCATATTATTTAAAGATTTTATTTGAATCTGTGGGTGTTGTGTATAGTTTTTGGAAGGGGGCGCAAAGACAGACGGTCAGTCGCACTATCACAGAATAGATAAGAACATAGATACGAAATGGCGTGGCGGTTCCTTTGACGTGAGCGTACCCACTCTCTGATTGGCTTTGCGAGGCTGTTACAACGGGCCTTGTATCTGATTAGCTACTGCATGCTGCGGAAGGTTCCCTATTGGCTGGGCTGCCGGCTGGTGGGTGTGTTATAAGGCGTCGATTGGCGAACGACGTTCTAACACGTTGCCGGCAAGTGAGGCCATTTTGCTGGCGTGTGCGGCTAGAGTTAGCTATATAAGCGGCTGTTTCACCCATATATTCTTGATTACTCAATGACACGATCGTGCGTGACCACATTTCCTATATTATATTCGCAACGCCTTCACACTTTTTTAATTAAACCTTTGAAAAATCAGTAAGTCGTGGTTAGTTGTTTCCTAAATATGGCACGTATCAAGCGTTTTATACATGTGTTAAAATAAAAGTAACTTGTTTTTTATTAAAATGAACTTTTACTTACATGTTATCTATACGTTATAATATTTCATATTTACAATTAATATAAATAAAAATAGGGAGAAAATACGTGTGTTGGTAATACCTTGTAAGAAATAGTTCTAATGCAAAATATTTTTACACTGAGTGCGCACTAATACGGTGCGCTGTCCCTTTCGTGTAATTTTCTAGACTCGGTTAAGCTTTGTTTAGATGAGGCGGAGGAATATATTGGAAGTAGAACTCCAGCAGGGCTTCAGAAGAGTTGTAAGTAACCGTGAATATACTACACGAAATAAGGCTACAAAGAGGTAGATACTAAGAAAATTGCTTCAAGCCGCGGTGTTATTCTCTGTCATGGCTAGCGTAGCCAAGGGTCGTTCAGACATTCAGCCCACGGGAGGGATGTTTTTCGGGAGGGGCAACAGCAGGGGCGGTGTTGCCATATCTCATTTCCTGCCGTTAACACCACCACCCAGCGGTCAGGTTCACACAATAGTCTAAGAGATTCAGGGCTGCAATCCGTCACTTCGGTACGCTGTAAAATGTTTTTGTATTTTCCCAATTTTTTTTTACTAACTAACCTGCTAAGATTATTTCTGTAACAGTTGAAACGTAGCAGAAAAAAATTTTAATTCACCGTGAAATGCGAAGATTAAAAGCTAATGTATTTTACTTTTTAACAAGGACACGCTCAAATCGAAACAGTTAAAACTGCCTGAAATCAACTAATTTGACTGCATATTTGTCGAAACTGCTCCATCCGAGTAAGAAAAATTCTATTGATCATTTCAGTTGCTGGTATTGACTGATAAAATCATAGGCTTATAATAATTCCTAGTTAACTATACTGGTCTGGCAGTAAATCCACTGTGCATTCCACTGATTCACCAGTAAAATGATTATACCGGTTGAAATTACTGACTCGGAGTGTATGTACGGAAGACTTCATGCGTATTAAAAACACGGAGTGTAAAGTAGTGAAGTTTGGGTGACTCTTAACATTGAGATGTGTAAAACCGATGCGGGTGAAGTGAGGTGTGCATGGAGCAAAGCTGGAATGCAAGGGCGGGGGAAACTGGAGATCCCCAAGAAAACCCGCCGACCAGCGGCATCGTCCGGCACAATCCCCGCACGCGAAAATTTGGGAGTGACCCCACCGGGAATTGAACCCGGTTTGCCTGGGTGGGAGGCGAATGGTCTGACCACTACACCACCACGGAACCAGGAAAAGGAGTTGCGTAATTAATTTAGTATGTATTTTTACATATATATGTGTCGTAAACACCCAGTTTTTCACATGTAGCGTTTCTGAGATATTTTTTGGCGACTAGCTTCCAGATAAGTTGTTCGCAAGACGCGCAGAAACTGTTTACTGATTAGTCGGGCCAGCGCGCCTAGTGGCGCGGTTGTAAGGGGGCCGGGGGTGGCTCAAAGACCTCTTGAACTCGCCCGACCGGGCAACTTATTTTCATTACCTCGCTGGGCTTCCTGTGATAGCGACGACCCCCCCCCCCCNACCCTGAAGCTAATTTCCGTCGACTTTTATGAGTCTTGCTCGTTTCTGATCGCCGTCCTTTCCAGGTCTTTTCAGCCAGTTTCACTTCAGGTTGCGGTTTCAACCTCCTTCTTCTACGCTGTTAAAAACCTTTCCTTCATTTTGCGAAAAAAAGTTGGTAAAAATTTATTAAAAGGGTTCCGTAAACCTTCCGTAAAATTACGGACACATTGATTTTAAAAAATTGGACTTTCCATGAATCTCTCAAAATGTTTCGCGAAGCCACGGGACCTCTCCGTTAATTTCCTAAATTGTTTTCTGTAGTTCCAGTTTAAAATAAANTCCTTCTACGCTGTTAAAAACCTTTCCTTCATTTTGCGAAAAAAAGTTGGTAAAAATTTATTAAAAGGGTTCCGTAAACCTTCCGTAAAATTACGGACACATTGATTTTAAAAAATTGGACTTTCCATGAATCTCACAAAATGTTTCGCGAAGCCACGGGACCTCTCCGTTAATTTCCTAAATTGTTTTCTGTAGTTCCAGTTTAAAATAAAATATATCGTATAAATGTCTTCAATTCACGTTACGTGGGTGTTCTACCGCGTATAAAAATATTTTAAAAAGGTAAAATGTTAGGAACGGGGAGAAGGAAGGTTAGATTTACTGTAACAGGTGTTGTGGTACTGCAGATATGGAAAGGGCGCCCATGAAATACTCTTCCAGGGAGGGGCCGTTCGACAATTGTATGTGAAATACGTGGCAGACAGTGTCATAAATCAGCGGGTTTTATCAGGGCACTCCTTCCTTGCATTTCATTACCAATCCATCTCCACCTCAATTATTATTCCTCAGCTCTTAAAACCTTTTTTATGAGGGACCTACAAAAAATTTTAAACTCAAAATATGACCCGAAAGATTTTTTTTTTATTAAGGGGTCCGTCTAACTGGAATGGCACTTGATATACGTTGCATATCTTGAAATACTCGTTTTCCCAAGAAATCGTTAAACACGCGACGTGCTGTTCTACGGAAAGAACACACTTCAGGCGAGGTCTGTTGAGTGCTTTCAAGACGACACGTACATTGAAAACACCATTTCAGAGCACCGTATTTCAAGGTCAGATATATGCGAAAGCACTCGAGGGCCCTGCATCTGATCTTGACACACATTTTTCAGCAATCAAATTACATGCTCACTCCTTAGTCCCGTAAGTACCGGCAGCATGATGGAAAATACTGCGGGATAGTTCAGAGCTTCGCTCTTAGTGGCGATTTCACATCTGACACGTCTGGCAATATTGACCTTATTGCTCCCTGTTATGAAATGGTGTAATCAGGCCTTGGCTGAACGGCTTGCCTGATCACACCTTCAAACGTTAAACCAGGAAACGAGCGTGATTGCAACACCACCGAGCAGAAAGAAGACAGTTGCAGAAATCCCCTCAACCAGCCAGTAAACTGGGCCGAAAATATTAAACAACGCGCCCGATATAGGCCGGCGTAACACCCGGAACAGCGTCTTTTGTCGTCGACCCGAGCAGAGAGAAGACTACGGAAGATGGGTGTGTCCGGCCGTCGTTAACCGTCTCGTAGAATCAGCCTCCGGCAACATTAACAAGGTGACGACTTTCCAGTTAGATCATAATAAAATGGCGCGAGGTAAATATAATGAATAATCATCTTGGTATTCAATTTAAAGCTCCCCCGATCAATAGTAACATAAATAGTAATTGTATAATCGTTAAGCTAATAAACCTCATCTTATACTGTTGTGCTCTACCGAATCATGAGTCATTATTGAGCTACGCCCCCGGCAAGTTTCACTTACGAATGACCTCAAAAGCCGAAGATAGCTTCATGTAAGCTTGCCCCTTAAACGGGAGCCGAGAATTTACCGACACAGCTGAGTATTACGGGGATAATTTCTTCTCAATGCAAAATACAACGAAAAAAACAGTTTTTTTTCACGTTGAAGCCGATATTAATTCAAGGCACGTCACTGCTGATATAAGCTGTTCAAGTTTAATTGCGCACTTTAAATCAACCATTGCTATATGTCACTGCTTCCACCTGCTTATACTTTAAATGGCGCACTGAGTCGTAGGCGCCCGGCGAAGTTGGGAACTGCGGAAGGAAAGTAGTTCCATAGTTTAACGTTGGATCCATATTTGTGGATACTGAAATAATTTTTCGCTTTTATGTTTTCAATGCATATAAGTGTAAGAATGAGCAAATTTTTTTAAAGCACACTTCACAAATACTGTTACAGTTTCTCTTCACCTACGTATGGACAAAGTGATCAGGCTTATTGCAATGTTCAAATTACCTACAGGTTGCTCATGGTAAAACGAGTCCTTTTGAGGCCCTAGTTACTGTATCCTTTCAGACATTTAAAAATAAATACTGCCAGGTAAGTAATAAACACAGTGCGAATATACCAGCGCACTCTGAAGTCAACGTTTAAAGCTAGAACAAAATACAAATATTGACTATTATTTAAAATGAGAGGGTTTTCGAAAGTGCCCGCTTCACCGTGCGTGGTCCATATGGTGGACGAACACACATTGTGTGTAAGAGTAGATCTTGAGTAGGGCCTTAAACGTGCTCGGTTTACCATGCAAAGCCTCTAGCCTTATGTCCAGCATCTATAGCGCGTTAGATTTGTCAAGCTGTGACGTATTGTGTGTACCGACACCCAGATGCTTGAGGAGCAGATCAATGAATGTGTCCCATGCTTAAAGCCTTAGTGGAGAGAGGGGGGGGGGGTTATTTATGGGAACCAAACACTCCCATATTCGGCTATCTATCACCGGGCAGGCTTACCGCCTGCACTCCGTCAACTTCGCCTTCGAGGCCGTGTGGTATCGTTCGTTAGACGCCGAGCGGGACAGTGACGTTGCTATCGACGTTTCGCGCAGGAACAGTGACTGATAGTGCACCCGTGACACGCAAACGCTTTTAATGATATCCTAAGAAAACCGCTCACGTGTCTGTGATCCCAGATCCATACGAGGATCGTGACTTCCTCACTGAATTCAGTGGATCTTACGAAAGATGAAAGTATGCAGATATATTAAGGGTTCGCGAACATATAACTGCATTACTTTTCAACCCCTTAACTTACGCATTAATTTTTAGGTCTAGTTCTTGTAAAGTATGATAATATATGATCTGAGAGATACTTACAAATTCCTTGAAATAACTTGCACAATGGGACATATGAAAATAATTATTCTCATCGTAGGTTCCATCGTGTTGTGATACATTATTAATCTTCACTGTAAAATTATTTCTTGTAAACTTCTCAGCCTGTAATATAAGTTTTTAACCTATATAAAGTATGGGAATAATACCCCATGTCAGACTGCGAATGTAGGAATGTGAAGCTCTGTAACAAAACAAAGTTAGCAACTTCCCTACCCATTTAACTCATTCCTGAACAAATGTAGGAAAGCTCTCACGAATGCATAGGAAAATAATTTACCATTCGCTCTTTCTCACTGTACGTATAAACTGATATGGTAAATTTATAAATAATTTATTACAGTGTTTGTCTATGGCACCAGCCGCAAACAAATAAAATCCCGGTGTGCTAGCAGCATCCTATATAATGAATCACTAAAAACATTCAGTTCGCGTTGGAGCTAGAGTCTGACGTTGTACAGCACCGAGCATGGTGTTACCAACTCTGCAACACGCCGTACGTGTCCGAGTATACTCGCGATAATGTGTTAAGGAGTTGAAACACGCAGACGTAAGTAAATTAAACAAAACAACTCACCCGGTGAGTATGTGGCAACCTTTACGATCTGTCAGATTCATGAAAACTTAAAAAGAATAGAAGTTCGATGGTCTAGCATATATTTGGGAGCATCTGCCAATGTATCATATACACTGAGAGGAAAAGGTAAGAAAATTAAAATGTTATTTTGAACCACTAACCATAATTGGTCATTAAAAACTGAGATATCACCAATACGGAAATGCACGATGAAAAATAATATTTAACGAACNCTAACCATAATTGGTCATTAAAAACTGAGATATCACCAATACGGAAATGCACGATGAAAAATAATATTTAACGAACAATTTCTGAACTCATAATAACACGAAGAGCATAATTCCTGAGTTTAGCGTGGGAAATTGTGTTGTTACTAGTTCTTTGTCTTTAAAGACAAAAATTGCATTCATATACACCGAAGAGCCAAAAAAACTGGCATAGGCGTGCGTATGCAAATAACAGAGGTATGGAACCAATCAGAGTAACGCGATGCGGTCAGCAGCTAGATCGGTTACTGCTGCTACAATGGCAGGTTATCAAGATTTAAGTGAGTTTGAACGTGGTGTTATAGTCGGCGCATGAGAGATGGGACATAGCATCTCCGAGGTAGCGATGACATTTGGATGTTCGCGTACGACCATTTCACGAGTGTACCGTGAATATCGGGAATCCGGTAAAACATCACATCTTCGACATCGCTGCGGCCAGAAAAAATATTGCGAAATAACGGGACAAACGAAAACTGACGAGAATCATTAAACGAGACAGACGTGCAACCCTTTCTCAAATTGGCACTGATTGGATTTGTGGACTGCCCTGCAGGATTCATGGTGTGAAAAATGGCATTACACAAATAGGCTATGCAGCCCCATTTCAGAGTTACAGGGACGTAAATGCGATAAAAACAAATTTTAATTACTGAATATCTTAAATGCAATTGATTGCATTCATGTTGTAAGTCCCAAGCAAGCTGTTCTACATGTGCCCAATCTGACTGTTTGCAGGCTACTAGTGTGGTTGGCGTGACCTTGTGTTAGTTAGTGTGTCGAGGCGAGTGGTTGTGCGTCGAGGCCAGGGATGTTTACACGTGCAGAGTACGCAGTGTTTGTTTACGGACACTGTGACGTAAGTGGGCGTGGCCCAGCAGCTGAGTATCCTCTCAGGTGGGCCAGTCTCATGGCCGGCGCGCTCCCCAGACCTCTCCCCTTGGAACTTTTTATCCTGGGGCTGCCTGCAGACTGGGGTTTACAGCAAACGGCGATCAGACACACGAGACTAGTTGCTACAGGCGATAATCTACTGCGCTGATAAACTCGGAAATGAATTTGCAGGCATGCAGCGGCAACATGCTACAACGTATCGTAGCCTGCTCACGGTCAAATGGCGCACATTTTGAACAGCTCGTGTGAGACCTTACAACAAATGTAGTCAATTACATTAAAGACATAGTGTAATTCCAGTTTGGTGTTTTTGTTGCCTTTGCGTCCGTGTAACTCTGAAATGGGGCTGCATAGCCTACTTGTGTATATGACATTTTTTGTTGCCAATTATCTGTATAACGCGCTGTCGAAGTATGTCGGTTGAGTATCGGAACAATCTGTATAAGGGCGTATCTCTCGCCAGAGAACTCTCTTCTGCATACCAAGCCAGAGGGGCTTTTCGTCCTTCCTGGCATTCTCGCTTTCTCGATTTGGGAAAAGCACCCTCAAACTAATCAAACATGCCGAAAGTAAGTTACATTTGAAATATTTGGACGGCGTGGCGGTTATAATCGTTGCAAATAAATACGTACACAATTAAAATATGCGTAATGAACTTTTCTTCTTTTATTTAAATTTGAAGCTGATGTTTCTATGGGAAATTGATGTTCGGCCTATTACTTTTAGCACGCAGTAACCTAAAACTACTGTGTTGTAAGCAGACATGATGAGTAGCAAGACACGAGAGAAAACAGCGTTCACCAAAGATGACTGACACAAATTTGTTGGTGCGTAATATGTATAGGTATATATAACTATATATATAAATATTTGTATATGTATGTGTATTTATATGTGTGTGTACATAAGAGTATATGAAAGTATGTTACAAATTTTGACATGTAATTCATTATGGAAAACGAGCATAACATGTATATGCTACGTATGACTGACAGCCGATTTATTCCTAAAATTTAAAAATTATTATTTTAATAACTATAATTTCAAACATAAACCATTCTAGAATAGTCACATGTCTTAGAAAACGCAGAATGCGACATAAATGAATGATTACAAGAAAATATTAACCGTTTGCAATATGTGGTTCGTTCTTTAATTTGGACAAGTTCTCAGCCTAGGATTAAATCGAATTAAACTGAGTTGAGAGATTTGGGTGGCTCTTAAGAACGAGGTCTTTATAGCTTACGAGGATGAAATGAGGTGAGAATGGAGCAGCGCAGGAGTGCAAGGGCGAGGGAAACGGGAGATCCCCGAGAAAATCCGCCAACCAGTGGCATCGTCCGGCACGATTCCCACTTGCGAAAATACGGTAGTGGCCCGTCCGGGAATCGAACCCGGTTCGCCTAGGTGGTGAAGCGAGTAGTCTAACTGCTACACCACCGCGGCCCCTAACATGTTGAAACTGACAATAAATGTAGCTTTGTAAGGTATATGTGTATGTTATAGGAGTTGTTACGTCTTCAAGCGGTGAGGATTGCCAAACAACTTGTCATCCTGTGGTGTGTCGGACTCTGTATTACGTGACGCATTCTTCGAAGGACGAGCATTGTGTCGTAATAGCGCTCAATAGGCAAAAATAATTATTTTTAGTATATTATATCCTTTTTCGTTGTGACAGGAAGCATTAATATGAAAGAAAATTGCAATGAAGGAAAATTAATTTTCAAAAAGGAATTATGCGAGTTATATAACATCTTAAATATTAAACCTGGGATGAAACTTATACGATATGCTTATAGCTCAGAACAATTGGCCATGTTATTAGAACGATATCAAAAATATTCTTCAGATATTTGTTCTTTGGTTCACCCGTAATTCAATTTTAACTTTTGAGATAACATTTTAAGTCTTATTGTTTTTAGAAGTTAAACCCTCACCTTCGGAGAACCAACTGTAACACGCCTCTCATTCTTCACCTTAAATCAAACTTTACGCTAACCCCCTCAGTCATCGTGCCAACGATTGTGGACACGTTGCAAATGAAAGATGTTCATGACCGGTACTGTACACAGCAAGGCGCCAATCCCATATCGCTATTATTTGACGTGATTGGTTAACGACAATGCTATCGAGCACGCAGGACGTTGTTTTCACTGGCTGTAAGAAAACTCCTGAGCATAAGTACAGTGCTCACCACAAAACGACGTGATTGCAACACTTGAACTAGGAAGTTCATGTGAGACCGAAAGGGTTAAAATAACTTTTTTAAATTGCACGTATCAAGATTTTAAGTTAACATTATCGTATTTACGTTTAAAAAATTTAATAAATGTTATTTTTTAATTTACTGAGTATTTTATAAACTTACCCCTTAAAAGGTTAGGAAACAGATGTAGCGGTTCCATTACCCGCCATATTGGATTATTGGTTTTTCAAGCTTGTATGTATTAAAAAATATATAATCCCGAATGTGCGTCTTAAGCACACTAGATATTGACTTTGTAATGGATAAAAAATACACTAACAACACACAAATATGTCACACTACAAATTCTACCAAAATTTAGCACAATTTATAGTGTGATTATTATGAGATCATAGTTCAGTTTTAATATCTCTATTGCATGGTAACGTCAGTAACTAATTTTCTATAGACGTAGTTTCGGAAATTTCTTCAACACGTTAATAATCAAGAAAAACAAACAATCTAATTTACCGCGTGGAGTTACGTCTTAATACATGTCTCTACCTTTCATGTAATTTTTTAGAAGAAATTTTATACAGACATTAAAATAAATCTCTTGGCTATATTAAAAAAAATGTATTTATAATGATTGAAGCTAAAAAAAAAGAGTTTATTATTCACCCAGATACACTCAGTAAACTCAACTGATGTTAGAAATGTTTCATTCGTGTTTGTAGTTTTGCCAATCTTAGGAATTTACGGGCACCCGTCTTATTTGGGTCCGTAAATTGCACTTCATTAACTTAATAGTAAAAATAAAGGTTTTAATTTTGTTTTCTTTGCATAACAGTCGCAGAGATAGCAAACCTATTGAAAATTTTAATTTGAAAATCTCCTAAAAACACATTTAGGACATAACTAAACAGACAAAATTACTTTTCTTTTACGAAATATTAGTGAATCATACGCTTTTCCAATATGCTAAATCATAGAGTAAATATTATTTATGATTTTTATAATTATCCCGAACACCTCTTAATACAAACCTCATTATTACAAACTGCCAAAAATTCAGGTCCGTTAAGATTTGTACTAAAGGGACTTGACTGTACTACCATTTATAAAAAATACCTCAATCATTATTATTGATAAATTACTGTAACAAAGGTTACAAAACTACAAAAAATTATGAAGATAGCATACACAGTTGAAAGTAACTGATGTGCATCAGTGAGATAGTTGCACGGTAAGAGTATTTATATGAAAATACAAAGTATTTGATCATAGAGACCCGGAACGCGGTTTGTTTGGAAACTACTGATAAAAGACTTAACTGAGGTGTGCAAACTCGCGACAGAACAGTTTCATTCTTGCATTGTTTTGTCTTTCTTTTCCTCTTTTTTTTGTTAGTACTTCTTCAATACATTTCAATTTAAAACAAAACAAAAATATATCTTTGGAAAGTTCATTCTTGTGATTTAATCACGAAAGAGCCCGCAAAATCTATTTGATTACCTTAGCGCGAAAGGAAGGATTCCCCACCGTTTTCTGATTTCAGAGGACTGGAAATGCAAAATAAATTGTTCTCAACTTTAGAGAATGAATTAAAAATTTAATTAATACTAAAGTTTTTAATGAGGCTTGGAAATGTTAAGATGCGCTGTTCTGTTCAGATGATAATTGGTGCCCTCTCTGGTATGCGAGCAAAGCGACGACGGCGAAGTTGTGGTACTCGTTTGTATAAAAATATTTTGTAAGCAGATCATCAAAGCAGAGTGTCGCATAAAAATAGTAATTATCTGTTGATTACGGTTCATCAGCGTCACAGTACGTGGGTTTCTGCAAATAAACGGGCATGCTAGTTCACGAAACTGATCTTGACTAATATCGTTTGCTGACCTCAAAAATCTCGTGATTCCATTTCAGTAAATGGCACAGGAGAGCAAAATAAACAGTCAAGAAAAAATTACGAAGTTTCATTAATTCAAATATAGTAAAATGATACAAGAAAGACTTAAAAGCGTTCACCAGCACATACATTTTGAAAATAATGCACAAATTTCACACACAATCGAATAATGAAGAAAAAANTTAAAAGCGTTCACCAGCACATACATTTTGAAAATAATGCACAAATTTCACACACAATCGAATAATGAAGAAAAAACTTGGCTCACGAGGTTATAAGTAAGCGGAGTATGAAAGTTCACATTAAACCACGTCAGAATAATTACACTNAAAAAACTTGGCTCACGAGGTTATAAGTAAGCGGAGTATGAAAGTTCACATTAAACCACGTCAGAATAATTACACTTGCAATAGAAGGGAGAGAGGAGTAATCAAATGTCTGTAATCCACTCACGGTTACTTCAAAAGTTTCTGAAGCCCTTCTGAAGTTATACTTCTAGGACATTCCTCCTTATTAAAACAAAGTTGAACCAAGTCTGGAAAATTACTAGAGGGACAACGCACCGCATTCATGGAACTCAGTGTAAAAATTTTTTTAATGAGAACTATTCTTTACTTAGCAATACCAACATTATATACTGCTAGCTTACCCGGTCACGAGTTGCTGCGGCATAAAAGATTTTGGTTCTATTCATTTCTGTAAAAATTAATTGAAAGAAGTATATGTATTTTCAAAATCTTTAAACAATAGAAAATAGCACTGAGAACAACAAACTGAAATGTTCAAACAGACGGCTGTCAACAAAGGCGCTTCCTGACGCGAAAGCATGGTAAAGATGAGCTTTTTGCAGATTTTTAGTACCTTTTCAGGTAATACAGATAAAAATATTAAGGTGTACAAATACTTGTGGGAACGAAAGGAAGGTTTATAAGAAAACGGAATGAAAATTGGTTGATTTTTTCGGGAGACATACGCGCCCGAACAAACGGACACTATATATATTCAATTGATTTTCTACTTATATTTTATCTATAAACAATAGTGTATATATATATATATATATATGGATTTACACTATTAATTATATACATTAATTACAAATGAAATACTATTGTTTATAGATAAAATATAAGTAGAAAATCAATTGAACCAAACATTAGGTTCTTTTATGTTAAAAGAAGTATAACAAGTTTTCGATAGATGTCATATTTAGGAAACAAACCTAACACGTTATACATGGCGTGATGATTCAAACATTCGATTCAAAAAGTGTGAAGAAAAAGAGAATAGGCTTTAGTATCCAAAACAGGCAACCGGAAAGACCGGACAAACCATCTGGTTGGAATAGTGGTTTGGGAAATNAATAGGCTTTAGTATCCAAAACAGGCAACCGGAAAGACCGGACAAACCATCTGGTTGGAATAGTGGTTTGGGAAATTAGGAGTTGATGTGAATAAGAAACAAACACATACACTCGGCTGAATGCATTATGTGGTAATGCCAGTCAATTGATGGGCGCTTGGTTTGTAGTAATCGTCACATGAGATTAATTAGCTAATGTGTTTCCTTTTAACACGTTGCGAAGGGGTTCGCAGGTGGGATAAANTCAGGAGTTGATGTGAATAAGAAACCAACACATACACTCGGCAGAATGCATTATGTGGTAATGCCCGTCAATTGATGGGCGCTTGGTTTGTAGTAATCGTCACATGAGATTAATTAGCTAATGTGTTTCCTTTTAACACGTTGCGAAGGGGTTCGCAGGTGGGATAAAAAAAACTGTGTACGTTTCTGTTGAGGAGATGGTCGTGGGTGTTACGTAAACACGCATAGGGCTGCGGTGGTGCAGTGGCTAGACTACTCGCCTACAACTTACGCCAACCGGGTTCGATTCCCGGCGGGTTCGCTCTCGGATTTTCTCAAGTGGGAATCGTGCCGGACGATGCCGCTGGCCTGCGTTTGTTTTCTCGGGGGTCTTTCGTTTACCCTCGCCCTTTGCATTCCGGCGCTGCTCCATACTCGCCTCGCTTCGCCCTTATCGGCTCTCAAGACCTCGCGGTTAAGAACTGCCCAAACTTCTTCACAGTCAGTCAGTCAGTCAGTCAGTCAGTCAGTCAGTCAGTCAGTCAGTCAGTCAGTCAGTCAGTCAGTCAGTCAGTCAGTCAGTCAGTCAGTCAGTCAGTCAGTCAGTCAGTCAGTCAGTTGCCCCAACTTTACTGCTTAGAACTTTGCGTATTGTAACCAATTTACTTTCAGTGACATGTAAAACTGCCCGGTACGCCTTTCTTACTTCATGTCCTTTTAAAATGTGCTTACGACATTGTATTTTTTAATATAATTTATGTTTTTTGTGAAGCATCGAAGTTTTCTGATGTACATACAATATATATATATATATATATATATATATATATATATACTGTATATGAATTACTAACAAATTCGCGCACATTAATATTAACACAGGCAATGAGTTGGTTCGTACTTTTCTAACCAATTTAGAAAATCGAGATACTTTTTTTCTCTTGTTACATGGAACAGTAAGAAAATACAGAAAAATACTTACAGAAGTAATTATTTTACTATTCTGCTAATATTTACTTTTAATTGTATTAAAAGTTCCACTTTTAATAACACTACTACCAATTAATTACCTAATTTTCGTATCCTCCCTTCCCCATTATTACTCTATAACAAAGAGTAGGTGTTTGTTCCAAATAATACGAGTAAAGCGCAAGGTAAATTCGCAGTAATAGATTTCAGAAGCTTTCAGTTAACAGTGATCCAGATACACCTAAAAAATTTAATGAATAATTTGAAAAATGTTTGTGTATTAACATTATTTTAACGTAAAGCGAGTTTACACTGTTCATAATATCATAACAGAAACATTATTTCAATCACAAATATTATCGCTAAATCATAATGTCACTTTCATTGCGATACTGTTATGAACGCCTCATGACCAGAACCTCCTGCGATGTTCTGCAGCTGCATATTTGAACGCTTGCAATTCCCTTAAAAATAAAAGTATTTTCATTGAATGAAATTTCCTGAGTGATGACGTATGTGGAAGCTCCTTAAGGCTCGACGTTACCTATTATGCAGAAACTCTCCGTTTTCGTGTCATAATTTCGAATTCAGTGTGATTACTGACAATATACGATCATAAAAATTTACATTTTACTAGTTGTTAATGGAAATTAAACACAAAAATATTTGTGTTTTGTCTGATAGTTGTAAAACGTCACCGACATATTTATAGTTTATAAATAAGTTTTTGCCTTTTTTGCAAACAGGAAATAACGCACTGTGAAAATTACATACTAAAGTATTAAAGAACTAGAAAATTGTACATTTTCTGTAACCAATTATTTCTAATAATACATATGAAACAGAAATTGACGCGTAAACGAAGAATTTATGCATAATAGGTAAAAGTGAGCCTTGAAAGATATCGCCCAAAGATTTCAGACATTACTAGTATTTGTTATTTTAAAACGATCTTGTATATACTGCTCCTCAACGCATTGGAAATATTCCAAAATATTATGCCTTCACGGGTGTTCATAAATCGCGTAAAAGTTGGGAATGGTTAAATATAGCCTATATCACAGCAAATAGTGCTAGTTTAATATTTTTTAATAGGAGAGGGGAACAACCATTCCCTATTTTAAATAGAAAGTAGAGGTACTTTTACAAATTGCGAAAAGGATTGGTGTAAATTTACGTGATGCGAGATTTCCACATATAAAAAAATGTTTAGATTTGTAGCGCTATAAAAAATTAACGGCAAACTTTTTTCGTAGTGCTTGAATTGTAGTCATGCTTGTAGTAAGAAAATACGTGATAATTACGTAAATATGTTATTTCCAGGAGAAGCAGTGGTGTTTGTCGTATCTCGTTTGACGACACGGGCATTAGAAACTCCCGCTTCTTTAGTAATTACTCGCATCCTATTTCCCCGAGATTGTGGATTGTTGAAGTTATTGTCCAGTCCTAGG
>NQII01001029.1:68226-89579 GCA_002778355.1 Clitarchus hookeri | reverse complement strand
GGGGGGGGGGGGGGCTACGCCCTCCGCGAGGTTTGCAATTGTTGCCTGGGGCGCTGAAAAATTACTCTCCGCACTTGGAGATAACACCGCCACAATTTGCTTTGTTCCAAAACTGTATCTTCGTATCCATAATCTAAATAGCACTTGCTGAAAATTGCGAATGTCATTTAATTACTGCGCTAATATAAATTATTTTACTTGTAAATTTGAGATAAGCGACTTTATTACGGTGTGACGTAATCACCGAATTTGTTGTTTTTGTTTTTCTTCCCAGTTTTCCGTAGTGCGCTATAAGACAATAATCGCCTCTATTCATTCCTACAAGTGGCTTCTTCCTTGGTGGAGATCGCTAGCAATGCCGGGTTCGAAACATGAGACACCTTTGATGTGAGGTTATTTCCTCATGTGACGTTAGGTTGATTAGTCTTGTGAAAGCAACCTCCTACCCGACTGTACAGGAGGGGCCATGGTGGTGTAGTGGTTAGACTTCTCGCCTCCCACAAAGACGAACCGGGTTCGATTCCTGGTGGGGTCGTTCCCAGATATTTTCACGTGGGAATCGTGCCGGACGATGCCACTGGTCGGTGGGTTTTCTCGGAGATCTCCCGTTTCCCCCGCCCTTGCATTCCGGCGCTGATCCATACTCGCATCGTTTTACACGACTACGATGTTAAGAGCCGCCCAAATCTCGCCACTCAGCTCCGACTGTACCAAAAACTTAATCATTTTAAGACGACAGGAAAATTGAGTTTATCGAGAAATGATATTACTCCACGATAAAAAATTCTGAAATGAGAACATACGCGAATCAATTGTTATTAGTAATATTAATACTGCGAATTGTGTTGAAATTCGAGTTGGAAAGTAAAGAATTCGTGAGGCACTATTGCCATTGAAATAATCCACGCTCCTCTGGTGCTGCTATTCGAAAAGAAAACTAACTTCAGATGAGGACTGCTGAGTGATTTCAAAACCTCACACACATTAGAAACATCATTTAAGATCACTCTAAAATGGCTAAAAAAATATTTTTTTCAAAGCGCTGTGTCTCAAAATATACGCCTCAGACACACACAAAACTACTCCAGGGCCCTGCAATGAACCTTCGTACAGACTTTCCACCAATAAAATAATAGTGTCACCGCTGAAAGTCGCATAGGTACACGCAGAGCGACGAGAACACTGCACGTCAGTTCAGAGCCTTGCGCTTAGCGGCGATGGCGCACTTGATGCGCGTGGCAGTGTCGCCCTAATCGCCCCCCGTACTTCTCGGCCTTGGACGCGAAAAAAAAAACTCCAGATAGCGGGGGCCTTAACGGAGCTGGCTGGTTCGTCCACCATGCCCTCTTGTTACGCGGGTTGCATTTCCGTGTATGGCAAGTTGCAGCTCTCAAACTTGCAGGCGAACTTTCGGAGAGTAACTTCAATGGAATCTAGGCGCACAGCAGGTGTTGGACTTTGGCCCACAGCCTGTCCCTTGGTCGTTCACGAAGTTGAAAAGCAAGACTTACCGTCGTGCCCCCTCGCTCGGTTACGGCCATCTGCTGCCGGATCGGTTGAAGGCGTGTATGGAGGCAGTCTACACTCGGCAAGCTTTTTCTAATCCACCAAAGCTAAGTTGATTCATATGCAAACTACTTAGCATCGAAACTGATTCGAAATTCGTAAGAAGTTTTGTTCGCGATTCTCGCGTTCGTCGCAAACTCGAAGCAAAATAATGAAGAAATTTTATGCAGCCTCTGAGCGCTGCGTAAATTCAACAATAAAAAAGCAGTACGTCTATTGATTTCATATTTATACGTTTACAAGAACTATTCTAGGAGTAATGACATGTGCGAACTGTTATATCTATTTTGTAAAAACATTCATAACGTAACACTCAAATACCTTAGCATGGCTATCAATTTACATGCTGTAGTTAGAACAAAATTTTTCCTTCAGAAATGTGGAAGTAACTTGTGCCAATACAGTGTTGGCGATACCAGCTAATACTAATTAAATGGCTTGAGAAACTTTAAGAAACAGTGTCGTTGTGATGTATTAAATAAATGAAATTGTTATTTGTGTAGCAGCTGCAGGTCCTTTTAACAGATTTAGAATTCGGTTTTTTTGGCGTTACTGTTAAAGATATATATTTATATATATATGTACACAACCATATACTTTTTTGAGCTGAAAAATACGTACTTATTTGCTTTAAAAGCCTTTTTTTAACATTGATATATAGCCTGTTTGCTGGAAAGATCAGAAACCTTAATAATAAAATATAAAGTATCATTTCTCCCAATTAGGTTTTGTTTATTTTCAAAATTGGCTTAAAAAAACAGAATTTCTTTAACATTTCCCTACACCCAAAACTCACTGATTTCAAGCCAGGCAACTGCCTTAAGTATGAGAACGTCTATTGCCAAGGTGATTTAGACTTCGCTCTTGTTATGTAGAACTATTCAAAAGTAAACTGCCTTTGCTTTTGCATTATCATGCTCTTCTCATAAAAACTGTTTTAACTCATCGACGACTACGTACTTTCGAGTTATTTGCTTTAGACACAATACAGAACAAGCACGGAGGTGAAAAACACATAAAGTTATGTAGCTCTGTTCAAGTGTAAACTGCCTTTAAATAACAAGTCACTTCTTGTAAAAACTATTCAAGTTGTTATCAGCTATGTAATTTTGACTAACCAGTTCCAATTACAGTAAATAATAAGGCTTAAGAATGACCATAGACAAGCAAACCAGATAATAATATGAAAATTTCCTTTAGCTTAAATGAATAAATCGATAAAACGCCAAAGCATGAAAAAATAATTAAAACATGAATTTTCTGCTTTAAAGACCAATAGGCATTGGTAGGTATGCGGAAACGAGCAATATTCGACGAAGGTGAATAAAAATGAACATTAACACAACAGTGCGAAATAAATTGGTTGTTAAATCAAACAGAAGTAGCATTTCTGTTATTCCGCATTGCATGTGAGGATAATAGTATACGGCAAATCGTCCACTGAACTATATTGAAGAATAAAACGTGATCTCTGCATGTCAGGATATTAAAAATGTAAAAAAAATTAAATTTAAAAATGACGTTAAACCTTAGCAAAGATCGATAAGTGTGACAAAAAGAAACGAAAATTACACTAAAGGAAACAATAGGGAGTAAATAGTTAGTAACAATGTTTGGAGGACAACAATCTGCTTCAGTCTTTACGTGCGTTTTCCACGAAAAAAATTATTATAATTGTACTACATACTCTTCAACTTGTAGACATTCCTTAGAGAGCGTGTTTTCAGAATGCGTGATTTTTTGCAAAATTATATGACAGTGCCAAAATGTTACTGTTTTTGTAACGTACAAATAAAATACACAAGAACACTTTCAGAAAATTTTATAGTGAAAAATGAAAGGCATTGTATTATTTAATTTGAAGGTACCCCAAGCAGAATATATTTTACACAAATTCAGGGGCAGCCGCAAATCAAAATATGCAAGAATTGCCTTATTTTAGGCAATGTTTTTAAATTCCAAAAACATTTCCTTGTACGATTTTATAGACGTCTTGAAGTACCTATTTACATATACTCGCAATGCGAATTATCAAATTGCTGTACGTAAGTTAGTTTTAGAATTTTTTCGTGCCAACGCCATTAAGACAAAATAGACTGTACCGTACGACTCTGAATACTGTCTAATTAAACAGTTGCCACAAGATTACATATAAACTTTGTGTTCATGCACTGCATAAATATGAAATTTTGTTCAATATTACAGAGCACTTTTCAACAATTTACCTTGAAGTATGTTCCAAGCATTCAAATAACATTTCGTTACAAACAACAATTTGAGGTCTCTGTACATTTATTTCCCTATACAAAAGTCCCACTGCTTCAAAACCAGGCAACGTCCTTTACGAATCCTTGATGGCTGGGCCAATAAATAAGCAAAGAAATGCAGAAAAAATCTCAATACCTCTCAGTTCCTTTCCTTTCCTTTCACATATTCCTACTGCCCAGTATCAATACCTAATAGGTAAAGACGATGGTTTATTGCAAGAAAAGTTGACTGTGTGCTAGGATTCAACGTACTGTACACATTTCCGACAGTTCTCTTTCCTTATTGGCTGTCACGTATGTATGAAACTGCTACCCCATTTCACTGGGCCAATGATTATTCTGAAACTATAAGGAAGAACGTTCGTGATTGGTCTGTAAACAACATAGCCAAGTCAGAATAATGTTAATCCAATCATGAAAGAATAAACTAGTTAGTGTTATAGCAGACACGTTAGCTCAAATTTTTTTTTTGCGATTTTCCATAATTTCTATTTAGATGATTGGAGTGCCGTAACAACCCTATTTTTTCTTGCACAGCTTCTGTGTACATTAGTTTCACAGGGTAATTTATAATCCAGAGCTATTTATAACTGCTTCATATTAACTCTTTTGGCATATCCGTTTTTACACCTATGATTGCAGGTTATAGTCTAACCTTGAGCCATGCATATGCTACACATTTCTTTCTCTTGCACTTCCCTTCCATTTGTCGTGCACTCTCCTTGGTCTGTTTTGGATCGGTAATTCATAATTGCACTGGTTACTTTGTGGTTGTGCCTAGTAACTAAAGTGTATGTACTTAGTTTTCTTTTTTTTATTGTCTTATTTAAGGGTTTTGTAAAGTTTCTCCTCGTTCTCACGAATGTAATATTTTTCTTTTCAGGTTCGTTCCTTACTAGTTGAGTCTTTTAAATATATTTTCATATATGGCAGAAGAGCCATTTATTTATAAAGACTGTTATGCAGTAATGATTAGCCAGTTCATGTTTTTTGTGTTCTTTACGTCATGAAATTCGTACGAATATTCCGTTGATAAAACATTATCAATAAATAAACGAAATCAATGCCTTCCGCTGTATTAACAAGTCAACCAATAATAATTAGACGTGAGTGGTCCTGCATTCCGTTGCTTGTTAATTGGATCAGAGATATCCACGATGCGTTAAATAAGTGATGGAACAATTGTGAAAGTAACACAAATGTACGAATATTTCAAGTCTAGACGGCCACTTTAATGTATTTGTGAATTTTTCAGCTGTGAAAATGAGTTTTTTGAAATTGCAGGGGCGTCTGGTCATGAACGTTGAACTCTCCACTCGTCAGCCATCATGATACGTTTCACACCCGCTGTTGATTAAACAGTTTTGAAACCAACGTTTGAAAAAAGTCACTGCCCCTACCTGCGAATATTTCAACGGCCACACTGACTGGCGTACGCCTA
The DNA here is from genome assembly GCA_002778355.1 of Clitarchus hookeri. Taxonomy (NCBI): domain Eukaryota; kingdom Metazoa; phylum Arthropoda; class Insecta; order Phasmatodea; family Phasmatidae; genus Clitarchus; species Clitarchus hookeri. Next base: position 84,305 of record NQII01001029.1, on the reverse strand, counting down.
GTAAAGTTGGTAACGACGGAAGGAAAATAGTTCCATGTCTTAACGTTGTATTAAAACTGTTAGGTTAACGTTTGTGGACACTACAGTAATTACTTGCGCTTTCTGGTTTTTCTGTGCTTGTATGTGTAAGCAATGAAAATGTTTACTATTCTGATAATTTCACAGTTTTCACGTGACCGAAGCATGAATAAAGTGATCGGACTCATGACAATGTTAATTTTACTTATGGCGGAAGGATACACAGTGTAGATACAAGTAGATATCAAGCAGGGATTTCGAAAGTGATATTTTTACCGTCAACACCCTAAAAACTCCTTTGTTATCTTTTGATTGGCTTATTTATGATTCGGTAACTCCATTACCAGATGTTTACCATTGGCCCTGAGTTATTAAATGGCATGCCAGAGAAACTGAGGTACAACCTCAGAAGAAACGCATATGTACATCAGCTTGAAGTTTTGGTATGGCGCCAAATGAATACGCGAAATTTCTGTATATCTGTCCACCCGTGCGTTACAGAGTTTCGACAGAGGAGAGGAAAATGTCTCTCTAGGCCAACAACCGGGAATTGCCTAAAGTGCGCTAGTTCCATCCGCAGAGAACACACGCGCATTGTAGCTCCATAACGGCCCCCCCCCTCTCTCTCTGTACTACTATTAAACCACTTTTGCGTTGTGGAACTGATGTTCGTTGCGGTCTGGTCGGATTCAACGTCAGCGCTTGCGGTAAGCACAGAGATGCGATCCATTTCCAGAGATTCATCGCTGCACAACACTCTAATGAACAATAAATTGCCTTTTCCAACGACGATGCTCGTTCAGCTGGAAATATAAACATATTTCCAGTGGCGTATCATATATCAATTAAACCAGCAAGAATTAATTGTCCATCAAAAAATGTTCGAGGGAATACTTAATGATCTGGTGAAATATATTGTACGCAAATTGATGAAAACAGTGAAATGGATTCTTTACGCGTTAACCAGTCGATGATCTCGTTTCGAAATCACTTAGTTTTATGTTCGCATTCCCCCGTACCCGTCATCCTCTATTAAAGGATTTCCATCTGTGTTGGGGCCGCGGCGGTGTAGTGGTTAGACTACTCGCCTCCCACCTAAACGAACAGGGTTCGATTCCCGGCGGGGTCGCTCCCGGGTTTTCGCATGTGGTAATAGTGCCGGTTGATGCTGCTGGTTGGCGGGTTTTCTGGGGGATCTCCTGTTTCCTCCACCCTTTCATTCCGCCGCTGACCCATACTCTCCTCGCGTCGCCCTCATCAGCTCTCAAGACCTCTATGTTAAGAGCCGCCAAAATATCACCACCTCACCTCACCTCACCTCACCTCACCTCACCTCACCTCACCACACCTCACTCGGTGTTGCCAGAATAACGAAATGTTACTAGGAAATGCGATTTCGTAACGTGAAAGTTCTAGGACGACCTTGTTGATTTCAAAACTGTTTCCACCTTGCGAATGTTTAAAATCACAGGCGAATGTTTAAAATTTCTATTTGATTCAAACGAAGATTTTACTTTTAGACCAATTTTATATCGACCCATCTAACGGGTTCCGTCGTCTCAGTGCATATATGTTAATATATATTTTTAATTTTTCTAATATTATTTGTCAAAAAAAATGTCTAATATTTGTTTACCAGGCCATATATCATAAAAGTACTATTTTTCTATTAAAACCTTTTCCTCGATATTGGCAGGGTTAGACAACCCTTAAGTCAGGTGTATTAACTGCTAAATCCTGTATATAAAGGATGCATAAGGTAGAAGTCTCCTTGAGTAAATTTGTCCTCCAACAGTGACGGTAATGTGTTGCAAGATTTAATCGCACATAAATATATTAAAGGACTATTATATATGGAATCTATGTTTTATGTGACATTCGAGGAAAAAGTAAAAATAGTAAAATGAAATACGTATTATTACTAACGGTTTTCTGGAAACTATCGCGAGTTTACAACGGATTATTAAAGAACATACAAGATTATTTATGTATTGAAATATTTATAATAAACCAGAATGTGAAGTGTTGAGTATTTGTTGAAAATGCGTTAGTTGCACGCACTCCAAAGCATTGTAGCCTATAGTGAAATTCGTTTTCATTTCTTGGGAACTACATTCACAAACTAAATGTATTAAAAACAATATTCTCTGTGGGCTTAATGTTTATTATCTTAAAAGTTTTTTTTGCAGGATTTTTGAGAGCATTGAAATGGATTATATACGTCGCCGAAAATATTCTAAGAATAAAACAGGGAAACCGAAATCCTAACAAAGACTCGTTAATAAAAAACAAATAACTAAATGCTTTAGATTAACGTAACGGTTAATAGAACACGAAGACATTAAATTGGACAAGAAAATTAGCAATACTATTTTTCGTTGTCTGGGATATATCAGGTTTTCGGTTTCTTTGTTCTTTTCTAAGAATATTTTTGACAATGGGAATAGTCCAAATAAATGCTCACAGAAATTCATGTTCATTATAAACACGAAAATAGTGGTGTTNTTTTTGACAATGGGAATAGTCCAAATAAATGCTCACAGAAATTCATGTTCATTATAAACACGAAAATAGTGGTGTTAATTCAAATTTAGTTTTGTTGTAAATAATTTTTCGCAAACATATTTTTTACTTTAAGTGTCACAAGAAAATTTTTGGTGAATTAATATAGTCCATTCACGCTTCCGTCCAGGTTTTCTGAAGCCCTGCGAANAGTGTCACAAGAAAATTTTTGGTGAATTAATATAGTCCATTCACGCTTCCGTCCAGGTTTTCTGAAGCCCTGCGAAAGACCCACTTCCGGGTTATTTCCCGCCTCATGCAAACAAAGCCAAACCAAGCCTAGAAAATTACAACAAAGGAACAACGCACAGCATTCGTGCGCATTCAGTGCAATAATATTTTTTTNCAAACCAAGCCTAGAAAATTACAACAAAGGAACAACGCACAGCATTCGTGCGCATTCAGTGCAATAATATTTTTTTTAAGAACTATTTATTACGAGGCATTGCCACAACCCCTATTTTCTCACTGTTTTTATTGATATTAATTATAAATTAANTAAGAACTATTTATTACGAGGCATTGCCACAACCCCTATTTTCTCACTGTTTTTATTGATATTAATTATAAATTAAATATTATAATTGATAGACAAAATTGATGTGAAAGTGCAATTTAACACTCTGAGAACTAGACTCCAGTGTAGTTCGGGCAAAACTTGTTTAAATATTTTGTCCACGTCAAACAGAAAAAAACTGTTCCAGATATACTTACATCAATTCCCTATTTTATAAAAACTTTAAATAGGGCCTAACACAACATCAACAGCGATCTTCGTAAATAAACGACCCATTTTTGTATAGTTACCGAAATCAACAATCCTGTTACGAATGAGTGATCACTTTGTTGTAAAACGGTAAACTTAGCACTCCGTTGGTTGACAGCCAATCAGTACGGAAAGACTAGTGTTATTTTAACCAATAGAATGGCGTTATGTGGCATTAGGGACCAATAGATTAAGGCATCCCTACAGCGGTGGATATAGGTAACTAACGTCTAACATGTCTTTTAGAACTGGCAAAACTGTGTTAAGTAAATGTGTTGTTTTCATAGCGTAATTTCACTGACGTAATTCGTAACACGGTAATATTTATTTCAAAGGTGGGGCATGTGCGGCCAACGAGAAATTGCTGTTACGTTTCATACAAACTTATAACGTTGTTTGCACTATAACTTTGGNGGGGCATGTGCGGCCAACGAGAAATTGCTGTTACGTTTCATACAAACTTATAACGTTGTTTGCACTATAACTTTGGAATGCGTTATTGTACTTTGTTATTAAAATACAAGAACGTCCTTTGTCAGATATAAATACTAATAATGTTATCTTTGAAATTCGATTCGTAATTTTGAGGCTGTATGCTCCTGTTTATGCCTGTTACAAATGCCTACGTTTAAAACATTTCTTGAATAATAAAACCAGCATTATGCTNGTATGCGTTAATTGTACTTTGTTATTAAAAAAAAAGAACGTCCTTTGTCAGATATAAATACTAATAATGTTATCTTTGAAATTCGATTCGTAATTTTGAGGCTGTATGCTCCTGTTTATGCCTGTTACAAATGCCTACGTTTAAAACATTTCTTGAATAATAAAACCAGCATTATGCTCAGTTGATATAGTGTTTTCATCTAATCCTTAGGTTTTAAGACTAATTTCAAAATACTGGGATACCAAAATAACATAACTACGAGTATAAGTAATATCCATACGAGAGAATGTTCGTCAAATGTGCCTAAAAAAGCTTTCCGCATTTGAGAATTGAGAGGTATTTGGTTGCAGTAAAATATTTAAATAAAATCTTAAGACATGANCGTACGAGAGAATGTTCGTCAAATGTGCCTAAAAAAAAGCTTTCCGCATTTGAGAATTGAGAGGTATTTGGTTGCAGTAAAATATTTAAATAAAATCTTAAGACATGAGTATAAAAAAAATGATTTTTCGTGAGAGTAAAATTCTTAAATTAAATAAATACCCACAAGGTTTAAATTCATCATTGCCTCATGCTGCACTAAAATTGTGTTTTGAAACACCGACATTTCAAACATCAGCGAAGGTGGCGACGACTGAAGCAAAAGCAGGATAAAACTATCAGTAATTTTTGCAAGAAATATAAGTTTCCAATAAAGATTTCATACCTATTTCAAAGTTGCTCTGTAATCCAAGTCAACCAGCCTACGATACGTTAGCATGTTGACGCTGGCGAAATGAAATCAAAACATGTTTCTACTACGTCACACACACGTTAGCCAACGGGAAACAGTTTAGATTGTTCACGAAGGAGTTAAAAAATTTACGTTTTGAGAGCGTGAGAATTTGAAAAATAAAGTGCAAGCGGGAATAATACTTTGAATAGTAGTTTTATATACGGTAACTATTTTAATGGAATCTATAAACGTGTAATTGGTTTTCCAGGGAAAATCCCCATTCCAACGGAGTCACTCCGTGATTGCCGCTGGCAGGTGGGTTTCCTTTAACCATTCTGACCCAGCGTACACATTACGCACGTGGAGGTAATTTTTGGTCTGTACTGTACACTGCGAAGCACATTGACCAATGATCTTACCTGTACGTAAATGATTTGCTAACCGTGTTACTGATCTAGGTCATAATCGGTACAAATAATTGTAGCCGAACATGTAGCCTAAAGGTCATTGGCTGTGACAACGAAACAAGTGTTGTGCCGATTTAAGTACAGCACGCTTCATAAAGATTTTTGTTTGCAACGCCTGAAACCTTAAATTAAAGTGGGTCTGAAAGGGTTAACCAAAGATAAGGTGATTTTTTGTCGACACACGTATACAACGCTTGTGGTGCGTGACATGTTTAAGAAGCAACCAAACACGTCATACTTAGGGTGATTGGGCCACGGTGGCTGAGCGGATAGACTGCTCGCCTCCCACCAAGGCGAGCCGGCTTCAATCCCCGGCAGGATCACTCCCGGAATTTTAGCAAGTGGGAGTCGTGCCGGACGATACCGCTGCCCAGCGGGTTTTTCTCGAGAATCTCCCGTTTACCCCCGCCCTTGCGTTCCGGCGTTGCTCCAATCTCACCTCATTTAACCCTCGTAGGCTCTCAAGACCTCGTTGTTGAGGGTCGCCCAAATCTCTCTCAACCGAACTTAGGGTGGGTGATTTTCCAAAGGTTTGGTTCTAAAAGTTTGAAGAAACGCGAACACGTTATACGTAGGTGATTAANAAGTGGGAGTCGTGCCGGACGATACCGCTGGCCAGCGGGTTTTCTCGAGGATCTCCCGTTTCCCCCCGCCCTTGCGTTCCGGCGCTGCTCCATTCTCACCTCATTTCACCCTCGTAGGCTCTCAAGACCTCGTTGTTGAGGGCCGCCCAAATCTCTCCCAACCGAACTTAGGGTGGGTGATTTTCCAAAGGTTTGGTTCTAAATGTGTGAAGAAACGCGAACACGTTATACGTAGGTAATGAATGTTTGTAGAACGTACGCGCTTTGGTGCTGTGTGTGTGTGTGTGTGTNTTCAAGGTCGATACGCACGTCACCTGCCATTTCGTGACCTCTCACAATGCGGGAGTGATTTGCAGTTGTTGAAAAGAGGGCAATACAGCACGGACGCCTCCCCCCACCCCTACCTCTCCCTCACGCATGTACAGCCCGACATTCAACACAGCTCTCTGCTGAATGAAGCCGTTCTTATCAGGCCACCAACAACTATGATCAAGCATCGCGAGACAAACAAGATCCGGAAATAGCCCCCGAAGAGGACAACGAGAAGGTAAAAAGAGCTATTCGAAAAAAATAATGAAACTCCGGGGGGTGTTATCACCAATCTGTTATGGGCCGTCTCCCGTCTTTCTCCCACAGGTGTTAAAACGATTTTTTTTATTATCCTTTTACCCACACACCTGGGAACAAAAGAACACAAATGCTGTGGTAGCATTGTTTACGAACGTTGGCGACTAATGTGTTTGATTTCAGCTCAAAATTTTTTATGTACTATTTCCAAGTTTGTGTGTCATAAAGTATAGGTTTAAAAGCCCAATAATTCTGTTTAATCCATCATTAGTCTGATGTCTGACATTCTATTTCCGATAGTGTGAAATATGCGATTGTGTAGAATAAATTTGTGGACACTTCACCAGCTTTAATAAAACGACTATTTTTGAATGCTTCTTGCGTGAAGAAGCAAGCCCACGCTAGTAGTTGCCGCCTGAGACATAGCGAGTAGATGAAGCTTCAGCTGGCTGTCAGTGGGAAAATAAAACGCTGTCCATTTTCGATCACATCTGCGCGTGACGTCACGTGGCGGCCAACTCAAGCCTCAAAGCCGTCGAGAGTTCCATTTGTACGTTTAGCTCGTAGAAATTTTTTTTTTTACCGAATTGTTATGTTCAGTTCAGAGAGGTCCAAGGATTAACGTCACATCACAGGCAACTCACTTCTCACACATACGTCACAGGCTATTTAAAAAAAAACTTTGAAATGACACTGCTCTCCCTTCAACGATATCGGAACTTGTATTCTGTTTTCCGTTATTTGTGAATTTTTTTTCTCCGTTGCCCTACAGAACCAACGCAAGCGTATGAAGAGTGTTGAAATCGTACCACGTTTATATACTGTAAGAATTTATACTTCAAATTATTTTAATGGCTTTGTATTTGCTCGTCACACAACGCAAAATTAGTTACAAGAAAGGTACTCGTCCTAATCTACACTTTAAATATTTGGCTTTATTTGCAACGATTTATTCTTCCAGGATTATTTGAAGTTGTATATATGAAAGTCATCATATCCTGTTGGCGTATTTCAATAAAATTAAATAATTTTTTATATAAATATAATACTATAATGCTTTTTCTCGAAAACTACAATTATTCTGCTATGGAGTGGAGAGATTTCGGCGGCACTTAACGAGGTCTTGAGAGCCGATGAGGGTGAAAGGAGGTGAGAATGGAGCAGCATCGGAATGCAAAGGGGGGGAAAACGGGAGATTTCCGAGAAAACCCGCCGACCAGCGGCATCGCGTGCTACGATTCCTACTAGCGAAAATCCGGGAGAAACCCGACCGGGGATTGAAACAGGTTCGCCTTGGTGGGAGGTGAGCAGTCAAACCGCTCAGCAACTGCGGCCCCAATTTTAGTTGTTAATGCAGTTGTTTTGAGGAGGTAAACATGCTCATAATGACGTACTGATTTGTATTGTGGTTAGCCGTACGGCTTACATATGTAAAAAAATCCAATTTAAAAAAATTGTTTATAAATACACCAACGTTTGTGAAAAATGCAACACCACGTCTGATACATGTGATTGAAATGAACTTTATACCACAGATTACGTATATGACAAACAATTGATTTATATTACAGAACTACATGAACTCTGTACTTGAGAATTAAGTATGGTGTCAAGCCCCCGTGTTCTGCAATCAGACACCCTAAACGTCGTGGCATGGAATCAAAGAGGACCTGGTTATGATCCTGGGGAATCTCCCTCCACGCGGTTTGTATGCGAGTTCACAAAGCATCAACAGTGGTTGCTGGAGGACCGTGACGAACACGTCGCTGACCAGCCATAACCCAGACATGTTCGATAGGTGACATGTCAGGCGAACGTGCAGGCCAGGGAAGCAGTGCTACCCGTCGTTCATTGAAGGCTTGCACATTCCTCGCCACATGTGGTTGGTCCCATTGTCCTGCTGAAATATGGTATGTCGAGTTGCCTGAAGGAGGGGCATTACCTCGGTCTCTAAATCCTACCTGATGAAGCGGTTGCTTTTCATATTGTCCTCAGTACGTATGAATCTAGATCGCATGTTGTATCCAGTAGCACAACAAACCATCACACATGGCGTTTGTCCGCTATTCCGCTCCACAATGCAGGCTGCCAGATTGCGGTCACCACGGTAGCGTCTAACACGTATGCGGCCATCACTGTAGGACAGGTTGAAGCGGGACTCGTCCGAAAACACTACATTTTGCCACTCAGCACGCCAGCGACGGCGTTCACATGCCCACTGCAGTCTGAGATATTTGTAGTTTCTGGACAATGGAAGCCTACGCAATGGCATGCGTGCCACCAGTCCAGCCCGCAGCAGACGGCGTCGAACTGTCGACGCAGACAGTTCCACACCCGTTGCAGTGTTCCAGTGTCGAGCCAGCACTGTGTATGAGGCTGTGTGGTCCGTTACGGCCATGCGGACAAGATGGCGGTCACCCCGTGCTGTGGTCACATTGCGTGATCCAGTACCCACTTGGTCGCTGCGTACGACCGTCTTCTATCCACTGGTTCCAAACACGCATCACTGTCGTAGCAGCATGTCCTGTACGAGCCGAAATGCCGCGATATGACGAACCCGTTTCCCGGAGACCGATAACTCTGCCCCGCTCGAACTCCCTCACGTGCTGATATGGTGTCCCTTGACCTCGACGAGGCATACTGTCACGTGCTTCCGCTTCGCTTGACGGCTCTTCACTGACTGAGCTCGGCACAACACTGACCTCTCCAGTCACACAAGAGAGGGCGCTGCTGGGCCTACGTGCACGCCATCTCTCTGCAGTTGTAGTCACTTATTGCTGGTACACTGTTATACGCATACTCCGAGTTTGGATTCATTCGCGCCATTCTTTCTGGGCGTTGCCTTGCATTTTGATTACATTTTATGGATTCGTGATATTTTATCGATAATAAATTGATGAAAATACCCAATATTTAAAAACAAATTTAAAAAAATAGTGTTTGTTATTGCGCAAATATGAAAATTTTAACTTCAAAATGGTGATTCGTACAAGTTTAAAAAAATTTCTTACACAAAGTTTGGTTTCACTAAAAGTGTATTTAATTTAATTTAATTTACAGAAATTGCGTGTCGCAGTTTATTTGAAATTGTACATGGTTGGCTTCCAATAAGAGTTTAACTTATGTCTATATTGACTTTAACCCGTTCACTAACACATTAATTTCGGAGTTCAAGTGTTGCAAAAGCGTGATTTTTTGGTTAAGCGCTGTACTCATGTTTCCATTTTTCTTAGAACCAGTAAACAATGTTCTGCCTGCTCAATAATATTGGCATCAACCAATCACGTCAAAGGGGCGTATAAAATTCATCTAATTAGGTTGGCTGCAAGGAAAACTACCAGAGTACTGGGCACTGGTGCTTTTCTGTGTACAATACCGGTCATAAATATAATCCACGTGCAACATTTCCACGACCGTGCAAACTGTGACTGAACGGGTTAAATGTTTTCTCGAAAGTTGTAATTCGCATACGTTCCAATCGCACAACAAATTTCTAACCGACGTTTCTGCGTGCTCGATTATATCGGCGTTGACCGCTCGTGTCAAGGAGGAGTAGAAAATTCCACAGATCGAGTTAGCCACAAGAAGGCTTGGCACTGAAGCCTTGCTGTGCGCAGCACTAGCCATAAATACCAATCATATGCAACATGTCCACTGTCGCGTACACGGTGACTGGACGTGTTGGTATAGCTAGAAAATTTTATTTTACAAAAATTATACAGCCCTATTGCTAGAAGTGAAAAATAATGCAATTTTATTAATTTAAACAGTTTTAAAATGTTGCGAAAAATTTATGTCCTGATTTTAAAGATTTGTTGAAATAACACGTGGTATTTCATTTTGATGTGAATTATTATCTCATTTCGGTAAATAAGATAGTTTTTATTTTTTACTCTCCAAAAACACTAAAGTTAAGCGATTTTTGACTTACCATTATGCGTAAAAATATCCCATAGAAAAATTTCTTATGCGAGTAAATAATACATGCGAGTCATGTCTACAAATCCATGTTCAACATGTCCTAAATAGTGAACACGGCGAGTGAACGGTTCAAACCTCTTACGAATGTTGCGAGTGCTGCAAAAGTTTAGCTATATTTTTTTTTGTAAATGTTATTATTTTTTAAAATGTTATGCCAGACGAAATTACGTTTCCGTTTATCTAACACCATAGAAGTCACAAGGTTTAATATTTTACATACAAATTCGTATTTTCCATTTGTAGTTATGTTTTATTTGGATAAATATCAAAAATCGATGTTAAATTGTCGCGTTGGTAAATATAGGTATAACACCATAGAAAATTAGATGTAATTAATTTCAGAATAATGGCCTCACTGCAACTAGCAGTTAAAATATTAACGCACATCACGTAAACATAAAAATATTTAATTCTGCTATTTAACTAAAAAAATAAGACAAATTTTGCATTTAATTATGCCATAAACAATAAAAATAACAAATTGCCTGTTAAATAGTTTAAAAGTCACTGGCGAGACCCTCTCGCAAGAGTAACCATGAAGTCATGATTTTTCCGTCAAACTTTACTTCAACTGTATAACATATTACGGGCGCTCTGTGGAATGTTTACGAATGTTTCTTTACGACAGGAGCTCTGTTTTACTTGCAATCCTGTGTTCGTGGTTCCTAAAGCGCGTATGCCACGAGGGAAGATTCCTTGAACGATCCCATGCAATCCTGCATGGCGGCTTGTATGGATGGTTCTAGGGAAGACCTGGCCGTCTGCTGAACGTTTTCCATGGAAGGTTTCCTACAAGGTTGAAGATTGCCTCCACGTTAACATTATTTAGTATTCCTTTTCACTCGTATTAATTTGGCCAGACACACCAATAAAGATAGCATACTCCTAAGGCAATAAGGTTAGCTCTATCGATTCAAATTAATCTGGTGAGTGCGGCGTTAGAAGTTTCTGAAATAGATTTTTGGCATTTTTCGATATTTCTTTTAAATTTATACCTACATCAGATCCAAAAACATGTCATTGTATACATCATTTTAAGACGAATCCAAAGATATGTTGTTCTTTTAAATCGGATGAATATTTTGCGAGAAATGAGAGTTTTAATTTCCCTGAAGATTGCCTCCACGTACAGATTATTTAGTATTCCAATCAGAGAAAGGGTGGAGCAGTCAGTTTGTTTAGATAAAGAGCATATGACTATTGAACACGAATGAATAGTAAATTAAAAAACCTAGTAAATATTTACTGATTCTAAAATAACATCGTGTGAAAACCAAGGCAAACATTCGTGTTTATTTAAAACTAAATTTCCAGTTATAACCGCAAAACGTTTAGTCTCCGTTCATAGGAGCATAATTCCGGAGTCGTGAATTAACAATGTTCCCGAACCACAGTTGCAGAAGTAAAATCATAAAAAAAATTGCACTCGTGTTTACTTGCGCGTCAACAGGTATCGTTGGATGGGTTATTCCAAAGAACTCTCTATAACTGCTTGCATGCTGGCTCGGCTAGCACGTTTCGTGGCAGCTATCGCCCGAGCTTGCACGGACAATTGGATGGTGGCGCGCGGGTTTTAACTCGTTCATGGTAACACACTGATCGCTCGCGCTCAAGGTCGCGTTTTCCCGCTCATGAAGCATGCAATCGCGAGCGTGATCGCGAGGACCACTCCCATGTTGCGTACCACAAGGCACGTGATCAGAGCTGGCTTGCGACCGCGCCCTGCGTCTGAGTCAGTGACTTCGAACTGTGAAACGCTAGGCACTGTTAATCCAGTTAGGCTCCTACCGACTGGCGAATAACAGTAATGCGCCAGTACAACTGTCCAGGTCACGTGGTCAACATTGATAAACGGGGTTGTTTACTTTCAGATTCCCAAAACACGCACCCTTCTATGTGATTAAAACACTTCGACTAACTGACATAAATTCAAGTTAAATTAAAAGTAGTTTAGAGGAAGTACACAAATATTTCATAACACCTTACAAGCAGTGTCCTAACCTCAAATTATATCCGCGTAGTTTTTAATGCTGCTATTGGCAGAAAAAAAACCTGTTGAATGTTGGCCCACGGCGAGTAAGATTTTGTGCATCTTGGTATGAGACATCCAGCCAATTTTACCTCTCTGATTAATTCGACACCAGTCACAATTACTGCAGTGAATTCCCGTCGCTGTAATAATCCGTAGACTAAAGATGAGGTAGACCGATCTCGCTGGCTGCAAAGACCAATCTCCGTCCGTGTCCTAACACTGAACCGCTTTTCTGCCAATGTGGCTGGCAAAAATGGCGTGGGTTGAATTTGAGGTTAGAACACTGTTTGGTAAACAAATGCTTTGAAATCTTTGTATACTTGGTGTAGCCAATTTCTAATGCAGTTTGATTATATTCGAATTAGTAAACGTATTTTTAAAATATAATAGTGCTTGTCACTTAGTTAAGATATAAACAAACACGTTCATCGGTGTTTGACAGTTGTTTTCCTTGGAGTAGGTCAATGTTGGGTACATGCGCAGAAGACGAATAAGCTGCCTGGCTCATCTTTAGTCTATGGAGCAATCAGTGTGATCACCGGATCCGAAGGATCGCTGTGTCGGATTGAGAATGTAAGTGGCGCCGACACGGTCCCTCGGTATATTTAAGCACTGAAGTGGCAAATAAGGAGCACGACAGGCGTAGTGCACAGACGGGACAGAGACAAACTGTAGTAACTACTTCTGGAAGGCGCCCATTTTGCGGGCGCAACCGGAACTGCGCTTCGGACCGGGCAGGCAGTCTTTCATAATCGTGAGTGGTCACCACACACAATCTGATCATCATGATAGCGGTAACTTCCACACGTGACCGCTGGCCGTCTGTGACGAGCGGGACAAATGCATCTTTCCTTTGTCTCTCCTCACGCCAGCCGGTAAAAAGGGAAGGAAATAAAGGCCAGTTGCTATATATAGGGACCTGACTTCACAACACCAAAAAAGTATAATTAAGGTGGCCGCCTGGTTGAAGGAATTTTGCACGTCTGAGGTCTAAAAGCGTGGGATCGCTAGGGGCGATCGAGACATTCACACCAACTCTCTCATCGCCTCTACGTGCAAAGCACTGAACTAGCGTGCAGTCTTGCCGTCGATAACGCGTCTCTATGAGACTTTCAGCGGAGACCCTACCATCTTATGACTTAATAATAAAAATAAAGGTTTGATCCACGTGCCTATTCCCATTTTTAATGTTTTGTACTGGAATCTTCATACATAAAAATGACCGTGAAAACACCCGTTTCAGTCGGTTTTGCTATCACAAAAACAAGCTTTAGAGAGAACTGGAAGAACTGGTAAACGAATACAGACGCATAAAGTTACTTAAATGCTATTCGTAAGCAGACCCCACTCAGACACGTTGGACGGTTTTTTAATAAAACGTTTTCTGCTGGAGCTCTGCACGCCGTTCGGCGATCTACCCAGGCGGCCACTTTAAACAACTCAACAAAAAAAAACTCTTTTCTGTGACGGAAATGTTTCCACGTGTATTGAATACTCAGTAGCATGGTAATTAATCCATAAGTCTATTCCTTTCGAACATAAGCCTTTTCCTATAGTTTGGTGTCCCATAAGATTCATTTAAATATGAAGTAAAACAAACCAGCTTTCATAGGATAAAGGAAAATTGAAATACATTGATTTGAGACCCAGATGTCTCTTGTATAAGAACTCAGTGGCCACCAAATTGATCAAATATGGCGGCTTACTCAAATACTTGTCGGATTGGCAACGTCATATTTCTTACAGATAATAAATAACAAGGTCTTTAAAAAAAATGAGTTGCCGCTTGTAAGCCAGTGTCATGAAGTTACCACTTGCAAAGTCAGGCGCAGATCCCCAGAATTCTGGTATCATCCCAAAACATGAATTATGACCCGAAACACTTGGGCGATTTAATATCGTGTCTTTTGCGGAGATGTGAATCGTGCATGAAACATGCGTGGATTTCTTTTCCATTAAAAAAAGTGCTGTGAAACGCAGGATGAAGGTCAATATAGAAGATATCATTCGTAGGAGTTATTTACCGCAGAATAAGAGGACGGTGTCTCTTCTTTTACCGAAGCGTAATGTGTCCTCCGAAGTACTTCAAATCGCTTCTGCCAAGATGTGAAAAAATAAATGCATATATTTCGCATTACATGTTTTGTATTTTGCCAATATCAATGGCGTCGCAACGCATCTCTACTTACTTTCAAACAAGTTTCAATGTAGGAAATATATGTTTGTAGTCCATTCATGGTTACTTCAAACTTTTCTGTAGCCTTGCTTAAGTTCTACTTCCAGGATATCCCTCCGCCTCATACAAAGCTTAACCAAGTCTAGAAGATCACAGCAAAGGGACAACGCACCGCATTCATGCGCACTCAGTTTAGTTATACTTTGCATAAGAACTGTTTCTTACTAGGCATTACCAACACATACTTTTTCTCTCTGTTTTAATTCATATTAATTAAACATTAAATATCATAATTTATATAAAAAACATAATTAAAAGTTAAATTTATTTAAAAATAAGACAATTTTTGGTAAACAGAAGAATAAAACGCCTGTTACACATGGCATGTTTTGGAAACAATCACCCACGTCTACATGGGGTGATTTTCCAAAGGTTTGGTTCAAAAAGTGCGAAGCAATCGCGAATAGACTATATCTATGCAACAAACAAGTTTAAAAATGAAATCATGGATCTACTCCGTAACACTTTGCAAACAGACGTCATGTCACGTTTTGAGCTTACGATTTTTAAACTATCAACGAAAAAAAATGGACAAACTGTGAGCGGATATTGGAGAGTGTTTCACATCATTCTAGAATTTCAGTTCTGGGGGCTAATCATCTTCATTAACCCTGCTGTGGTATCTCAATTATCGCTGAGTCCCCGCTAAACATAAACAGTGCTGCCCCATAAGTCAAGAATTTATTGGTAGGTAACGTTAAAACGTGAATCATTGCCTACATAAATGTATCTTGTGTTGATGAGCTGTTATCAGTTGTCATAAGCACAGATGACCTCGCAGTAGCAAGATAATAAGTCACCGCTTTGTTGGATGACAAAAGTTTATAATCTCCAGGGTGTTGTGTGACCCAAATAACATTTCTGGATTTTTTCAAATATTATGGAGTCTTTTTGTTTCCTCTTTCATAATCTCAACGAATGGCCCGGGAAGGGGTGGGGCAGGAGAAAAAGCAGCAAAAAGAAGATTAACAAAGGCGAAAGCATTAGAAACACGTCTTAAAGGTCCTCCCTTGTTGTCATATGTACTTCATTATAAGTAGTTGTGTCTATTATAATTTAAAACAATTTATGAAATATTTTACTGTAAGTTAAATTGTACTTTAAAGACAGAAATGAAATCGACATTTTGTCACTAATTTATACATTTGGTTACCAAATCTTAAATGGGGTCGTTGAAATTTTCCAAAGTCAGCAAAAATCGCTGTAAGTAGCTCCCTGTTTACGAAATATATATTTTCTGTAAGGGGGCCGCAGTTGCTGAGTGGTTAGACTACTTGCCTCTCACCAAGGTGAACCAGGTTAGATTCTCGGTGGGATCGCCCTCCGGATTTTCACATGTGGGAATCGTGCCGGACGGTGCCACTGGTCGGAGGGTTTTATCGGGGTTCTCCCGTTTCTCGCGCCCCTTGCATTCCGGCGCTGCTGCACACTCGCCTCGCTTCACCCTCATCGGCACTAAAAGACCCCGATGTTAAGAGCCGCAC
>NQII01001029.1:46977-59138 GCA_002778355.1 Clitarchus hookeri | reverse complement strand
ATTTCCCTCTTTATTTTCCCTCTTTATTTTCCCTCTTTATTTTCCCTCTTTATTTTCCCTCTTTATTTTCCCTCTTTATTTTCCCTCTTGCTTTCCCTCTTGCTTTCCCTCTTGCTTTCCCTCTTTATGTCACTCTTTCTCCCCAACCCCCTTTTTTTCTCAAACTTTGCATTGTATGTTTGTGTATGTGGTTATGCAATTAGGTTAGACTTATTTCGTGTAGACCAAGGTTTTAAAAATATTAGAATAAAATAATTTTTTCTGTAATATTTATGTTTCCGGTTATGTAAATACCTTCGGACAACACACATTTTTTTACAAGAATGAGGCAAGTAATTTAGAGTAAGTTATAAATACTTATTGCAAACTGAAGCAGGGATCATCCACTGTTTTTCAACCAATAGGAGCGACGCCCTAGTGGCTGTAAAGTGGTGGGGGCGACCGCCCTCTTGCCCCCCCCTCCTTCAACCCTAATCCAGGATCTTCTATTTGTTGCCTGTGACGCCAGTCAACTTCTCTGATTTCAACTTTGTCTCACTCAGCCTGTACACTTGCTGACTAGAGCTGCACTGTAAACATTGTCTGTATTTTTACAAAGAATTATTCGGAAACTGGAACGTAACAGTTCTATTTTAGCATGTTTAATAATAGATAATAATTATATATTATGTATGTACTATTTCCATAGTATAATATTTAGATACACGTAATGGGCGCTTCTATATTTTACCGAAAAGTATAGGAAACAAATGCATTTTTTAAAATGGACTTTTCTATATTTAATTGAAATGTATTTCAGCTAATTACTTTGTGTTTTGTTAAATTACACTCTAGTTACAGACAAATGGTCTTATCGAAAAAGCCTGTTTACTGTCGAGGATTATTTAAACAGGTAAAAAACCATACAACCTTGTCAGACAACAAAATAATTATATCTTAACACAGTTAATTATTCGATGTCTTCGTATTTATTTTAACAACGCACTCCATAGGCAATACACGAACAAAACAGTCAAGGTCAGGAGAAAGGTTGTTTCAAATCATAAAACTTTAACAAACACTGTAATAAATCCAAATGATAAGAAAATTCCATTCTCGCTAATTTAGTGAGTCGTTGATCGCTCCTCGCGTCGACCGCTGCTCTACAGAACTAGTTGCGAAGATTATTTTTCTGACACCACAATTGGATTGATAGTTTCAGAGATGGAAAAATCGCAACTTCCAACAGGCTTGACGCAAAACGTACATCTATTCCTGTGAAGAGGTGAACATTTCATTCGCGGTTATACTTTACTTAAGCCACGTCTTGATATTTCTTGCCCACTCAGAACTCACCAGCTGTGCCGACGAATGTTCGTTAATGGCCCGCTGTGTTGAAGGGCGTGGCAAACATCTCGTGCACCAAAAACACTAACATTACGTGCGGTTGGTGTTCATAATTTCATAATGCTCAGTATCGTGATTCATACACTGGGAGAACAGCCAACAAAATATTCGTTTTTATAGGGACAAAAATTTATTTAGTTTCTCCAACGAAATATTTTTTTTTGAGTAAACAAAACTTTAAAATTAACCAAAAATAATTTTATTCGTCTAAAAAAAAGACACGATTGATAAAAAAACCCTCTGAGTTAGGCCAAAAGAAATTAGATTGTCAAAAAATATACTTAAATCACATGTATGTATTTGTTTGGCCGCTAATGTGATTGCCTTCATGCGAAAATACAGTTCGAGAGTTTTTGTATTTTTTTGTAACAATACGGATAGTAACAGTGGGTGTTAGTGAATTTATTGACGCCTATTAACGACATAAACATCCTAAAAAAAAAAAAACAACTTCAACAGGAAATTAGTAAGTAAAGCTGCGTAAAATTTAAAATAGTTATTTTCTCTTGTTGTCGAGTATTTGAAATGTGTGTATTTAAAAACATTCTGATTTCCTGGTGATCGGTTTAGCCGAGGCTGCTTAAAGCGTGGAGTTCGGACGCAGTTGATCTTGGTTCTAGTCTTGGCCCACCCCCAGATTTTTTTTATTGTAACAAAAACTGTTTAATGTATATAGAGCCAAAGAAATATTTAGTTACAAAACCCAAATATTTGCTTACTGTAACGAAATAAGAACAACAAAAAATGTTTTCAAAAACAAAATATTTCATTGCCCTTCTACAAACAACCAGGTTGCGGCAAAAAAAAACTTTGTTTGACTGAACAAACCCTTTCCTCAGAGCAGTCAAACGGTTTTGTTCGACTGAAATGATTGATATGTATTTAATTTTACTCTCTTTGCTCACCAAAATAAAGAATCAAACTGAGTAAGCAGGTCATTGAGATTTTAAAACTCAGGCATTATTAATGAATAGTTGTCCGTGCGGTATCCGGGCGTCATGTTGAAAGAGTAAGGATGAGTAAAACTAACATTTAGTTTTAACAAGCAAATACTGTAGACTTCAGTTTTATATATATAAAAAAAAACACGTGATGCTATACAAACAATTGTGTATGTTTCATAAAACATTATCGCATCGTTACAACGGGTTCCTNTAAAAAAACACGTGATGCTATACAAACAATTGTGTATGTTTCATAAAACATTATCGCATCGTTACAACGGGTTCCTCTTCTTACAAGTGGTGTCTAGAATTTGAACGTTACTTCGTATTGTTTTAAACTGTTGAATTTTTTGGTTACCAGTACCCTTAAATATATGCGCGTAACGTTTCACTAAGTAAAAGAAATGTTTTTACGTATTACAAATAATTATTTGTAAACTAGCTGCTGAATATTTCCTTACAACTCTAGGTACATCTGAAATATTGCATCTCCACAAAACATTGTCTTATGAAACGTTTAACATAATTTCTTTTGTATCTTAATTAGAGATGGTGGTTTATCGCGGGAAAAGTTGACTGTTTGCTAGGATTTAACATATTGTACACATGTCCGACAGTTTTCTTTCCTCATTGGCTGTCATGTGTATATGAAGATGCCACCCCATTTCACTGGACCTATGAAGATTCTGATACCATATGGCAGAACGTTCTAGATTCGTCTGCAAACAACTTAGCAGAGTCAAAACTTTTTTCATAGAGTGTTATATAGAAGACATGCTGGCTCAAAACATTTCCGCGATTTTCCACCATCTCTAACCATGATATGTCAAAATCACAATTTAAGTGTTTTTTTTTGTACACAGAAATAAAATAAACGAAAACATTTACAGAAAATTTAACAAGAGTGACTGAAAGGCCATGCATTAATTAATTCTAANAGAAATAAAATAAACGAAAACATTTACAGAAAATTTAACAAGAGTGACTGAAAGGCCATGCATTAATTAATTCTAAAGCATGCTTGTAGTCTATTCGCGGTTTATTCACACTTTTTGAATCAAACCTTTGAAAAAATCACCCCTTGTATAACGTGTTTAGTTAGTTCCTAAATATGCCATGTATCACAAGCCTTTTATGCTTGTGTTAACATAAGAGTACCTTATTTTTGGTTAAGTTAAACTTATACTTATATTTTATCTGTAAATTATGTTTCGTTTATTACTAAGACAGAGAAAACAGGTAGTTTGGTAATGCCTAATAAGAAATAGTTATTATGCAAAAAATGATTACACTGAGTGCGCACGAATGCGGTACGTTGGCCCTCTGGTGTAATTTTCTAAGCTTTGTTTGCGTTAGGCGGAGGAATACCCTGGAAGTAGAACTTTAACATGGCTTCAGGAGAGATGGAAGTAAACGAGAATGGAGTATAGACAAATTTATAACCTAAAAATGATAAACTAATATAAATAAAAAATATGTAATTATGTTATTCTTTCCATACATTTTTAATAATAGCGAAATCATGTAACAGCGTGACTTTTTAAACATTTATTGAAGTAAAACTAGGTATTCTATTTCAAAATATATTATCTCGTGTCCTTGAGTTAGCTTATTATTTGTTCGTCCCAAAACACTAAAATTGTGATTTTGACATGTCGTTATACAAAATATATGAAGCATAATAATTTTTATAGGCAGTTCAGGGTTAAGTGAGCACTTTTGAGGTCATATTTACTCTTTCCTTTCAGCCATGGTTTATATTTTAACCACATTTTTAAAGAAATAATTTCATGTAAGTAATACAAATACTGTGTACATCCCACCACCCTCGGAAGTTAACGTCTAAGGCTAAAATAAACTATATTTACTGACTACTATTCCAAATGAGAGGGCTTTCAAAAGTGCTCACTTTGCCTTGAATAGCCTATATACAGTAGATGGCCGCACCTTTCTACTTGTAGCGTTCGCCATTATGGGTTGTTAATAACGGCTCCGGCTTTGTAAGGTTTCTCACTCAAAAACATGGATCGATAAACACTCTTAAGAAATTGGGCCAGCCCCAAACTTGACTTATTAACTCCAAAATGAAAATTCACCTAATATGCTTCGCCCATATTTTATGTTACCAACAAATATGTTATTGTGACTTACGATTGAAATACTTGATCTTATTACTTCAGGGGTTTTATTTATATTTTACTGAATCAGCTAAATCTGCGGCCTGAATTTCCCATACTTTCTTAAAGAATGTCTGAAACGTTGCTGCACTGTCATGAAAATAACCATACAGTTTACTATAATTATTTCATATAATATTTTTATAGAAAAATTACTCTTTACCTGTCTTCTGCTTACTTTGGCATTTAGCATTGATTTATTGAAATATAGTAAATTAGGCACAACGGTTGCACAAATATCAGGGCAATCTGGCCTCCAAAATGTCAAAATACTCAGTAAACAATTTAAGGCAACGAATTAATGAGTGAATGAAGTGAAGAGATTTGGGCAGCTCTTTACATTGGGGTCTTGAGAGCCGATGAGGGTGAAGCGAGGCGAGTATGGAGCAGCGCCGGATTGTAAGGGCGGGGGAAACGGGAGATCCCCGAGAAAACCCGCCGAACAGCGGCATCGCCCGGCACGATTACCACATGTGACGATCCGGGTGCGACCCCGCCGGGAATCGAACCTGTTTCGCCCAGAAGGGAGGCGAGTAGACTAATCACTACGCCACCAAATCCCCGCAACAAACCAATGTTTCTCATAGAATTGGTTTAATTTAAGATATAGTTTTTATTATTTCCGCCAGATAATGCGTACAGTATAACATGGCTGCTACTGTTACCACGTTTGGAAACATTATTGACAATGTAATTAGTACACACTCCTACTTGTCACATGAGGGGCCTTCTAATTGATATGCGGCCGCTGCTAGTATCACTCCCTTCTGTAAAAGTGTTTTAAACTAAAGCGACGATGCTGCAACTTTCCAGAACAGACTGCTCTATTAAAACTCTATATTCACCGTTTATAATTCCGAGGAAACGGAACACTCGCGAAGCTTGTTCATGCCACTTCCGGTCGCCGTCGTAGTGTTTTCTTATTGGTAGAGACGTGAAGGATTCGTTGATTCATTTTGGGACAAGCTAGAACTCAAAATACGTGCGTTTATATAACTTTAGCTATTGGTCCACGCGGTGTTTGACACCTCCTGGAGAACGGTGTCCGATTATCTCCTTCCACTGTAACAGCAGACAACCAATGTGTAGAGACTGGAAAAAATCGCGAGTTCAATGACCTGCAGACNCTGGAAAAAATCGCGAGTTCAATGACCTGCAGACTAAATAAACTCTACAGTCTTATGTACAAATATGCCGACATCAACTGCACATTGGTTGCTTGCTGTCGCAGTAGAAGGCGAAGATTGGACCAGCATTCTCCAGGAAGTGTCAAATACGGCGTGGGCCAATGGATTAAGTTATATTAACGCATGTGTTTTGAACTCTAGCTTGTCCTAAAATGAATCCGCGAATTCTTCAGGTCGCTACCAATGTGCAGTTAATCTCGACATATTTGTACATAAGACTGTGGAGTCTAGCCTGCAGGTGATTGAACTCGCGAATTCTTCAGGTCTCTATTGTGGGACCTCCGTAGTAAATAACTTTATACGCCTCAAGGTTAGGCCTGGCTGTAAGGAACCACGACGGCGGCGGTCGCAAGTAGGCGTAAACAAGCTTGCGTGTGTCCCATTCCCTCAGAATTGTAAGTGCTGACTTTAGGGTTTCAATACAGCAAATTCAACTGCTGCAAATTAGGAACTCTGATCAAGCTCCAAAATAGACATGTTCTGGAACAATGACCTGGATGGGTGCACCTCCAGGTTATGATACCTGACGTGAATATGTCTGTTGTGACAATATAAATGCCTGGAAGTCCTGACTCCTGAGGTGCACTCTAAATATTAAGAGCTCTGAATGGTTTCTCCTGTTATACCGTGTCGGATCAGGCACAGGAGGGTGAGCTCTGACGTTCTTATTTGCTGCACGAGATTGCAGAAAACATGTCCTGAATAGACACGAAAATTGTCCTTATTGTCGCAATCGTCGATGAACGGCAGAACAAATATCGCAAACGAAGGGTTACTTACAACGAATTTCGTTGACTTTGACGTTTTTCAGTCATCACGTTTACGTTAGAATAACCAAATATAGACTTTCATTTCTGCCCTGAAAGAATATCTACGTTCAAATATAACACAGTGTATTATTTTAATTTATAGTAGAACCGACAGCTTAGAATAAGTTCCAAATGACAACCAGGGAGGTGCCTTAAGGCCGGAAGTAACCTTCAGGCATTTACATTTTACGTTGCCTTCAGTAATACCACGTAAATGCTCTCTCCAACACTTAACGCATTTTAATCGTTCAGCGATTGGTGTCCTCGACGTCTTCAGCCCTGCACCCCGTGGTTAGAGCGCCGAGTATTTCGCTGATGNGTCCTCACTGACGAATCAAGTATTAAAAAATACAATCCGAATTTTCAAACGTGTACCATACTGCTGAACACGTATAACTCCCAAAAAAATCAAGCAATTTTTATTCTGGTTTTTTATAAACCTTCCGTTCGTTCCCACGAGTGTTTGTACGCATTTAATTTTTATCTGTATTACCTGCAAAAGTACTAAAATCTGCAAAAAGCTAATTTTTTACCATGCTTTCGCGCCAGGAAGCGCCTTTGTTGACAGCTGTCTGTTTGAAAATTTCAGTTTGTTGTTTTCTCATTCCATCAGAAATCCCCTTTCACTTTAACAGAAAGCAGTTTCCAGTCAGATTGGTATTTGCAATGACAATAAATAAAGCTCAAGGGCAGTCATTGCAAATGTGCGGAATAGACTTAGAAACAGAATGTTTTCCGCGCGGCCAATTGTATGTGTCGTGTTCTAGAGTAGGAAAACCATCCAACTTATTCATACGCACGGAAGATGGTGAAACTAAAAACATTGTATACAAACAAGTACTTCAATAATAAAGATTTTGAAAATACATATACAGTGAAATCCCGATATTTCGCATCCCGATTATTCGTATATCCCGCTAATTCGTACAAATTTGCCGGTCCCTTGAGAAAATCGCTTTAATTCGTAAAGAAACAATTCATTCCGGTCCCCTCGATAATACGTATTTATTTTGGTGTTCGAGCCCAATTAAAATGTCTTATAATTCTTATTTACAACTTAAAAATCTCGTTAACTCGTAATGTTTTTAACCGTAGACTGTACACCAGCTCTAGATTTATGCAATTCGGGCAGATTTCAAAAGACCGTAAGGGTACTGAGGGACGTAACAGGGTTTGAAGGGAAGGTAATGACGCCGAGTAGGCTGTGAGGCGAGGTGTCTGTGATTCTCAGAACTAAGAGGCGCCTTGCTGTCCATTCAACGGTTAGGAGAGTGTAGAAAGGAGAAGAGCGAGTGAACAGTTAGTCAGTTCGGTCTTAGCCATGCCTCCGAAAAGAGCTAATAAGTGTCTTTCCATTAGAGAAAAAAAAAGAAATCATTACCGCCGTGGCCGGTGGTGATAAACAAATTGACGTGTCCAAACGTGATAACGTTCCTCCTTCCACAATAACATCAATTCTGAAGAACAAGGACAAGATCGCCTCCCAGACATCGGACAGCAAAGTAAAGCGCTTTAAGACTGGTGAGTATCCACAACTAGAAGAGAATTTAAAAAAGTGGTTTGCGCAAGCACGGAATTCGAATGTACCAGTTGGAGGAAACATTTTAAGAGAAAAAGTAAAAGTTTTCGCAGAAAAAAATGGGAATTAAAGACTTTCGTGCAAGTGATGGTTGGTTTGATAGGTTTAAAAAAAGGCACAGCATAAAATTGAAGAAGCTTAGTGGGGAAAGTGCGAGTGTATCGGCCGACGTTTGTTCTGAGTGGAAATACGAATTGGGAGAAATAATCGATTCTTATGAGCCCAACAACATTTTTAATGCCGATGAGACGGGGTTATTTTATAAGTGTCTCCCCGACCGATCAATGTGTTTTAAGGAAGAAAAGTGTCATGGCGGAAAAAATAGTAAAGAACGTGTAACCATATTGTTGGCCGCCAACATGGATGGATCTGAGAAATTAAGACCGCTCATGATAGGCAAATCAGCCAAACCAAGATGTTTTAAAAACATAAAAACTTTTCCGATGACCTATCGTGCAAACAAAAAAGCGTGGATGACGGGCGAATTATTCAAGGAATGGATACGATCAGTGAATGCTGATATGGAGAAAAGGCAGCGAAAAATTCTACTTTTCATGGATAATTGTACGGCCCACAACAATACCCCACCGCTCAGTCATGTTAATGTTGTGTTTTTGCCTGCCAACACTACTTCTAAGCTGCAGCCTCTAGACCAGGGCATAATTAAAACGTTCAAAACCTTTTACCGCAAGGAAGTAGTGATGCAACTCCTTGACAGCATCGAGGATGGGAAGGATCATAAAATCACCTTATTTTCAGCCATGAACATTGCTCACAAGGCGTGGCAAAGTGTTAGCGAAAGCACAATAAAAAACTGTTTTCGTGCTTGTGGATTCACGAAGGTGGAACTTTCATCAGCAGTTACTGAACAAGACTTAGAATGCCCTGTGAATTGGAATCGTCTTCCTCAAAATGAAGAAAATTCTATAACGTTTGAAGATTTCGTCCATTTTGACGATGGCCTAGCGGTAGCGGGGATTCTAACTGATGACGAAATTTTGGCTCCATCTCAGGACATTGATGGTGAAGGTGATGACGAAGATGATGTGCTGACAATTACACCTAAAGTGGCTAAACAATACATCAACAACGTGCGCCATTTCTTAGCGAAATCAGACGTTGGCGATGAAGTATTTTCTGCTTTGAACATGCTTGACAAATCCATCGACAATACCCGTCTGCAAGGCTTGCACCAAAAGAAAATTACAAATTTTTTTAAAAGTATATTTTTAATGTATGTTTATTGATGTAATTATTGATTTATATATACAGTACATATGTATACATACTATGTAGCCATGCGTTTATCATTACATATTAATGCAAATTTGCATTTATCTCGTTATTATGTATTTTTTCTTTTTTTGCTCTCGATTATTGGTAATCCCGCTAATTTGAATACCTCGATAATTCATATTTAACATTCAGTCCCTTGACAATACGAATTATCGGGATTCTACTGTACTTCTTTAAATTAATTTTACAGAAATTAATAGAACCAAAATCTTTCATGCCACAGCAACGCGTGGCCAGGTAAGCTAGTTATACATAAAATAAAACTGAAGTCCAGTTTATTCAAATTAAAGATACATTCAAGTTAACAAAAATAAAATTTTTTATGATACATGGCATATTTAAGACAGAACATGCAGTGATTTTTGAAACCTTAGATTCAAAAAGTGTGAACAAACAGCAAGAAGACTGTCAACTGTTCTTTGGTTGTTTGGTGCAACAGTGGGAGGGGATTATTGGTCCTGAATTGTTGTATATTTATTATTGCCTTAGGGTTATCAAATATGTGTAAAATGATGAGTGGACCATTTGCAAAGCACCATCATCGTACGAGTCTTTAAATTCTAGCTTCACTCGAAAAGAATCCGCAAATTTTCCAGGTTAGTTGCCAATATCATATCAAAAACCATAAAATATTCTTTTAAACGATTATAATTTTTTTGTTCTGACATGTGCTTTATTTGAAGAAACGGCGACGAAATGTAAAATCGCCACCATTTTTCACAACATTCTCTGCAACACTCAAAGTGCAAATTTCTCATAACAACAGGATGTGCCGTAAGTTAATCTAATTAGGAAAGAACAGTTGATTGGGAAACTTACAACTCTGCCAGTAATGAACGATGTACAGTGTAGAAAGCGTGTCCGGTGTCGCGTGGATCGATAGGGGAGTTGTAAACGGGGCACAGAAACTAGCAGAGCTTAATTGTCATGCAGTCGTGAATATCGGCGACGCACTTGTAGCTCGTCCTAAAGAGCGTGCACCACATGCCAGTCCAATCAGTGACAGTCTGCGAGGACTTTGAGGATCATGCAGGCATTACTGCTCGTGGATCGCTTCTGATCGAACGGCAGAGAAGGCGATGTGTTAAAGAAGAACACCCGGTGTTCAACATTGTTGGAAAATTAATCGATAGTTTTATAAGATCTGCGTTAAAAATGAGACAGTTTTCCGACCATTTTGAAACGGCTTTAAAGGCAAGCACTGTGCACAAACCTCCATTCCGCCCTAATAAGACCAATCTTCCGTTACTAACAAGAAACTTTGTCGCTTCGTCTTCCATCGTCGCCTGCGGAAAATGTCTAGTGATCGTTCTAGAACGAGCGCACTGCACGCACTTCTAGCATAGTGGAGGAGCACATGGATGCTGTAAGATGATGACTCGAGGCGACTTAGCACTTGGTATCATACACTGGAAGGCTGAACTGATGTTATTCTTCCCTTTTTTTTACTTACATCTATGGCGTGAGCGTGCTATACGTAGAGACATGCGAAATTCGCTTTGTTTGTTATCGGCAAACTGAAATCCGTGTTACTGTGCTTTTGACCGACTTCTGCCGCAGGCCAGCAGTATTTGTGTCTCTCCTCACGGAGATCTTGAGTCGATAATGTCACTTCACCGGCGAAGGGGCCAATCTTCGTTAACCAAGTCAAACATATAGGCGACTCCACTTGAAAGTCAGCATTCAGTAAGACCTCTGACTGTGCTCACACACACACACGCACACGCACACACACACACACACACACACACACACACAGATATATATAAGGCAGTAGAGTTTATCATGTCACCGCAAAAGATAACGCGAATTTTACAGGTCGTCTAGTTACACGGCAGATGAGTAGAGACCTGAAGAATTCCCGGATTCATTTTGGGACAAGCTAGAATTCAAAACACGTGTGTTTATACAACTTTAGTCATTGGTCCGCACGGTGTTTGACACTTCCTGGATAAGGCTGGTCCAATCGTCGCCTTCTTCCGCGACAGCAGGAAACCGGCGCAAAGTTGACATCTGCATATTTGCACGTTGGCCGGTAGAGTATAGCCTGCAGGTTGTTGAACTCGCGAGTTATTCAGGTTTCTGCAGAAAAGAAGAAATTATTATCCAAGCAAGGTATATCGTAATATTATTAGTGTTACTTGCGATGTTGGCAAGGATGACACTAGTTGGTGTCGCAAGGTCGTCGGTGTCGAAGAGAGTTATGTTCTTCTGTCTTACCTGTTTCGTTTCGGACTTCAAGGTATAACAGCGAAACCAGGAGCTGGACTTTTGGAAATTGGTTTCTTCCGTAAGCATCACAATGCTGCGAATCCTTCTTTCACAAATTTGTCTGCATTTGATCTTCGTGATGTCATGTGTCGGAAGACATTACCTTTACATGAAACTGCATACAATCAATCTTCAGTTATCAGTTTCCATTCGTCTCCTGTTTTGCATTCTCGAAAGAAGATCAAGTTTGAGTCAGGAGGTGAAATGTGGATTTACAGGAAATTACTTGGTACTATGGGAAACTTTTCGTATTGTTGGACACGTAGAGTCTGTTTATAATGCATAATTCGGTTCTGGGAAGCGGTTCGCCTGGAGAGCGAGGACGACAACAGAGGTGACGTCGGCAGGTCCAACGGTGGGCATGCGGCGGGCTCGGCGCTTGATGGACGATGTGTGATGTCGACGGCAGGTTCGCACGGGGGAGTTCTCCGAGAGCCGGCGAGCCATCGGCCGTCGAGCTGTCAAGCTGGGCCACGCAGGAGTGCCAACACTCCGGTCATTAGTCACGTGTC
>NQII01001029.1:10277-27868 GCA_002778355.1 Clitarchus hookeri | reverse complement strand
TCATGCATATTCAGCTCCCTCCCTCCCTCCCCCTCGCCCGAGCACTGCACATGACGGGGACACGCACGCCCCCTCCCCTCTGCAGAGCAAACTGCGAAACCTCGCACTCGTGATAACGCACGTTGTAGATACACGTGTTCGCATGCGACTGAGGAGCGTATTACGTGGTTAGTATCCATTCCATCTTCGAGTTTGCTTACAAATCTTCGCAATGGAAATTTACGTCCAGACGTAAAAAGAAAAGCTTAACATGGCATTGAGGATTACTTAAAGAATTTCTTTTTAAATTGTACGGTTTGATTATTGTACCTTGTATTTTCCCATGCGGGACTGCCATTATTAACACTTTGAGCGCTACTGACGTAAGATTAAGTCTCATGGATTTAACTGAGCTGTAAGGAGTTTGTCGTAATATTGCGACTTCTGTGTTGTTTGACGAGACGGGTGAAGAAATACTGCTTCGCCAG
Organism: Clitarchus hookeri; assembly: GCA_002778355.1. Lineage (NCBI taxonomy): Eukaryota > Metazoa > Arthropoda > Insecta > Phasmatodea > Phasmatidae > Clitarchus > Clitarchus hookeri. The sequence continues at coordinate 27,401 of NQII01001029.1, read as the reverse complement.
CAGTTTTCATAGGCTTCTCTGCGACTCGATATCACGCCAGCGACACTCAAACGTGTAAATTTTCTCAGATGAACAGGATAGATTGTACATTAGTCTAGGTAGGAAAGAACATGCTATTCGGCCAGTTACAAGTCTGTGTTTTACTGATAGAGAGCCGGCCGGTCATGAACGTTGTACAGTGTAGTAGGCGTGTCGATGTCGTGTGAACCAATAAGAGAGTTGTAAATAGGCATACAGAGACCAGCAGAACTGATGGTCATATATATATATATACGTAACTTACTTCTGGCTCGTCGTAACTCTCAGTAAACGTGTACCGTACTCAAAGCGTTAAATAGTTAGGTAATATTGTTTACGGTTACAGATGTGAAATTAATAATGCAAGAAAATAAGTTGGATTTCGAAATAACTGTTAAGATGTTCCCTATCCCTTGACTAGCTTGGTTTTCAAATATCGACCCTGAAAATTAAGATGCGGACGAAAATACGTAAATCCAAGATTGCAGGGATACTTCCCCCTTAGTTAATTTACGGTTTCGAGTGTAGCTTTCGTATAATATTTTGGTTCGCGCTGTAAGTATCCTGGTCCAACACTTGCTTCATTCAAACAGCCAATGAACTGTTTCTTTTGTGCTTTGGAGAGATTAGGAAAAACCACTCAAAAACCAGAATTGTATAAATGTCCACCCATAACGTAACCCACAGGTAAGAATCTGACTGCAATGGGCCATGATCCTAACCAGCGTACAGCTCTCGTCATATGCTCTCTTTCTCTGCAGCATGTCCATTGTAGTGAACATACGGACTGAAAGAGTTAAGACTCGAACTCATCCTCAATGTTGAATTTTCTGTTTATGTTCCATGATATTCTTTTCGGTAAAGTAACAAAATATTTCATATTACATCACGTCAACATTTCAAAAATTCCTTCAAATGTAGGCACCACAATTATCGAGGATTTATCTGGTGATTATGAAACGGCAAAAATCTACTGGTAATTTTAAAAATAATGTTGCACTAATTACGTCATAACTAAGAGACCTGAAAAATTCGCGGATTCATTTTGGGACAAGCTAGAATTCGAAACACGTGTATTAATAAAACTTCAGCCATTGGTCTACACGATGTTTGACACCTCCTGAAGAAGGTTGGCCCAATCGTCACCTTCTACTCTGACAGCAGACAACCAATGTGTAGTTGACATCGGCATATTTGTACATAAGTCTGGAGAGTCTAGCGTGCAGGTCATTGAACTCGCGAATTTTTCTGGTCTCTAGTCATAATCAACTGACATAAGTTAGGAATTTAGGTTTGTTCAACAGCGTAATATATATTCCCAAGTATGGGCGCAGTTTCAGAATGAGTATCTAAAAACAACTGACACAAGTTGGAGTGGGGTGGAGAGATTTGGGTGGCTCTTGAGAGGAGATGTGTGTGAAACGAAGTGAGTACGGAGCAGCGCCGGAATGGAAGGCCAGTGAGAAACGGGAGAACTCCGAGAAAACCGGCTGCCCGCTGCATCGTTCGGCACGATTACCACACGCGAAAATCCAGGAGCGTCCCCGCCGGGAATCGAACCCGGTTCGCCTTCGTGGGAGGCGAGTGGTCTGACCACTGCACCACCGCAGCTCCTGAGCTAAGTTAGAAACTACTTAACTAGTCTGGCGTGTGAGGGCGGGACTTAGAGGACGCTGTAGTGCGCCTCGCTTTTAGATTGGAGTGTTTAGCCAATCAATGACATTTGTCAAGTTTTGGCGATCAACACGTGGACACCGCCCTCACATGTATTTCCCCCAAACATAAAAATGCAATTTAACCGTTATGAAATTGTTGTTCATACGCTGTTGAATGTTCGTATAATCTATTCGTAGCATCTTCACAAATTTTTAATACAATTTTTATAAAATCAATATTTTACGCACACAAGACAGTTTGGTTTATTAAAACAATTAATTTGTTTTAAAGAAAACAACGTTTTTTGCGGGGAACAGTGTCGATATTGTTTAAATCTCGACACTGCCATAAAGCCCTGCCAGCCATACTGAAAAGCAATACTGATATCATAACCGTCACATAAATTGTATAAAAACTCTCGAAGTGCGTTAGGCGACAACGAGCACAGTACGGCTCAGCTTTACGAATGAAAGCCAATAGTGCAACCATTTGATTTCGGTGTTGCGACAGATTGTGGCATTAAGCAACGTCAAATTGAATTGTTCCAACCAAGAAATATTTGTTCAATTTTAAACAAACTAGTGAGCTGAATCTACCAAGACGTATATTAAACTTAACACGACCATATTATGTTTGGTTGATAGCTTGCTCGCGAAATGTTCGTTAATACTAAAATACTTGACAAAACAAACTTATGTTTTTTTTAAATATAATAGCAACAGTTCTATTCTATGTCATCTTGATAACCACGCTGTAAACATGTTTATTTAAGTAAACTTCCTAAACACCGTATGTAACATTTATCACTCGTAGAGCTGCGAATGAAAAAAAATGCTGCCTAAATACATAACAAAACAAACATACGATTTAAAAAAAAATAATATCATCATATTCAAGGAAATTTATGCTGATGTTTGGAATAAGAGCAATTTGTTGGTGCGAACAAAATGTTGTTCACGGAAAACATATAGTTTCCAAATAAATTTATTTGTTATCAGCAACCAAATATTTTTCTTATTGCGCCAAGTGCAGAGTTAGCAACGTTCGCAAGTCCACACGTCATTGATGTTTGTAACAGACGGCCGGGTCACAGCTGGCGTGGACGCTAGGAAACCCCTTACCAAATGCGCCTGCCGCAAGAAGTAAATCTTTTTCCGATGTAAATTGTTTTGACGTTCCGAAGTGATTTACGCGTATGCCCAATAGAAAAAAAAACTGTAGCGTGCCAGGGGATATAAGTAATGAAAAATATATTTGAACTTATAAGTAGGGGCAGTGATATTTCGCGAAAAGGTTTTGAGACAAGATACAGTCCAAATCACTGTAGGGTCGTCCAGCTTCTTTGATTGGCTAAACAATGTTCTGGCCCGTGTTAACCGTTTGCCCACGAATCACGAAGGTTCAGTGTCGGAGTTACTTAGTCCTGAGTGGCTTGGTCAAAGACGGACACGGCACCAGCAGCCAATGGAGGTATAACAACAGCTAAGGTGTGTACATAGTATTGAAGTCTACTGTGTGCTCCGATTTTTACGCGAAAAATCACTGGTCCTACTTATAAGGATATGTTTTCTTTTAATTTAAATTTTAAACTGTTTCCTAAAAACAGTAATTAACTATTTTCATCTCTGACCTACAATAGAAAACATTTCTGCCTAGTTATATACCAAAAATACCAGCTTTGTAGATTGGAGATTGGGGGACCACATTGTATTCTGAAGTGTAAAATCGTGTTTTGAACTTTATAAGAAGTCGTTATCGCTCTCGTATACATAGAGGTTCTTGATATTTGTATCAGCATGAAGAACCCATAAATTAAATATCTACATTGCCTTTAACACAGATCTGTACACAATAAAAATATACATATTTTTTCCTTTCTTGATTGTTGTCTTACACGTCTTTTCCATGTTTCTGTGGGCTATTTATTCACGGTAAAGTGAGCACTTATGAAAGCCCACTCATTTAGAGCGAGCAAGTGAAGAGATTTGGGCGGCTGTTAACATCGCTATCTTGAGAGGCGACGAGGGTGAGGTGAGATGAGTATGGAGAGGCTGGGGAAACGGGTGATCCCCAAGAAAACCCACCGACCAGTGGCATCGTCCGGTACGGTTTCCACTTGCGAAAATCCGGGGAGTGACTCGGCCGGGGATTTAGCCCGGTTCGGCTTGGTGGGAGGCGGGCACGCTAACCGCTCAGCCACCGCGGCCCCTAATTTAGAATATTAGTCAAAAAACATATTTTATCGTAGCCTTTTGAGTCCAGTGGAATAAACATACTGTGTTTATTACTTACATGGCAATATTAATTTAAAATTGTGGTTAGAGTAATGGGAAATGGCTGAAAGGATTAAATAACTAGGGCCTCAAAAGGGCTCACTTTATCGTGAGAAGCGTATAATCGAGTGTATTTGGCGGCGGAGTATATAGTCCGAAACATATCCTGAAGTTCGTACGTTTGTTACTAGCAGTCTATACGTATTGGCAGTAATTTTTAAAATCACGTCGACACTGTGAAATCCCTCCCCCTAACAAAAATATACATACGTCACTATTTGAAGTCGAAATACGGCCATAAAATTGACCAGTAATACCAAATCGGCCAAATAAACTTGAATAGGTCTGAATATCCACCACACTAGCAGAGATTTTATTCCCCCTACCTAGTTTGACTTTAGTTTAACACTTTGAGTTCTGGCGACGTAATATTACGTCGCCTGAGTTTAACTGCGTTGTGCGGAGTTTGCCGTAACAATTACCGCATCCTCATTCTTTGAAAACTTCTGGCGAAGAAATAGTACTTCGCCAGAAGTTTCCATAGTGTTCTCTGCAACGTAATATTGCACGAGCGTGAATCACTCAAATAAACAGGATGGCTTGTATATCATTGTACGTGGGCTAGAGCATTTGATAAGGGGCACTTCAAACTCGGTACTGTATTGGCAGAGAGTTGGCCAATCACGAACGTTGCACAGTATAGTGGAGTGTGTCCGGTGTTGTGTGGCCTGGTTCGCATCCAGTATGCGTCCTGCACGTTATTATAAGAGGAGATATCATAGATGACCTGCTTTTCGTAATGTTGGAGGCTTTCGTACAGATTTTGCTAAAGATGATAATGTATTTGTTAAGCAAGTAACCCAAGCTCAAGAAAGTTATGTTCTTCTTTCTTTGTTACGTAGATTTGGTATTCAACGTATGGAAGCTAATCCTGGTAGTGGACTTTTGGAAATGTGTTTCTATCGTCGTTCACAGAACAATCCCGGTGTTGCAGTTAATGAAATTACCCAAATTGATGTACGCGACATTATATGTTGGAAGATTTTTGCTTTACGCGAAAGTGTTATTAATCAAACTGCTTTTGTTTCTGTAGCTCAAGCTCCTGTATTCTCGTAAAAACATGAAGATTGAATTAGGTGATGAAATTTGGTTGTTTCGTGAATTAGTTGGTACTACTGGTGATATTCACATGCTAGGCCATGTTCGATATGTTAACACTACTTAAATAAATGCAGAGAGCAACATAACTGGTGGTCGTGCAGTCGTAAATATATATATATGTCAACCACTTCTACATTGTCTTAATTGTCAGTAAATATGTAACCCACGTAAAGTGTTAAACATATTTTCCGAAGCTGTTGTGTTACCAAGCGCCCGAGTACAGGAAGGAATGTTATGAATGTCGCGATTCAGTTTTCACTTTTGAATCAGACTTTTTTTTGTCGTAGATATTTCCTGAGCAATGGAACTTATTGACTCTGATTTTTTTCATATAAAAAGGAAATTTGCCTTTCCAAAAGCATTTATGACAAGACACATTTATAAAATTTAATTATCTCGGTAACCTTATTTCGCTGCAGTTACAGTACGCCATTTTAAAATTTTTGTCGGCTGGAAACGACCGTTCTCGTTATTCACCACTAAGATTGGCTGGATTCGTCAAACATTAGAGAAATTTTACAAGTCACTCAAAATAAAAAGACGTGATGGAAGAAGCCATACATTTTTTTTTCTCCAGGTTATCAAGTTTAGGTGCCATCATAACCTCTCAGCTTTCTTTGACCAACTTAGTTTGAAGCAGGTTGTCAGGAAAAATAACGAGAACGTTAACGGGACTTTGCAAGTTTATTTCCATCGCCATTTTTTTTGTAAAGACCTAGGCACTTCTTCACACTACCTTTCAGCTTTCTTACACGACAGAGCGCAATTCTAATCAAAGTTTATGCGTGAAAGGAGATTAATGTATTCGTAAACGTTTATTTTTAATTTCTTGAGTTTATCACCTAACTTAATTACGCACTAACTTGTCGTTTATCCGCAATCGCTTGGACAAAGTTAGATCCTCCTAACGTCAGTATAACTTACAAACCTGTAGCAGAAGCTGTCCTGTACCGGATTTATTTATTTGTTGAAGTATGCGACAATAGCCTCACTCAGCAAAACGTTCGATAATATCCGAGATACTACTATCATATTCGGGGTGGTTCAAACATACGTTCATAAATAAATGAAACAAGTGAGCGAGTGAAAAGATTTGGTCGGATCTTAAAATCGAGATCTTGAGAGCCAATGAGGGTAAAATTAAGTGAGTGTGGGGCAGCACCGGAATTAGAGGGCAGGGAAACGGGAGATCCTCGAGAAATCCCGCCGACCAGCGGCATCGTCCAGCACGATTCCCACAAAAGAAAGTCCGGGGGTGGCCCGGCCGGGGATTGAACCAGGTTCGCCTTGGTGGGAGGCGAGAAGGCTGACAGCTCACCCACCGTGGGCCCTGTATGAAACGAATTATGTTGTTATTGGACAGCTTCCAATAAATCCGTAACAAGATCTTAATCGGCATCTCCAAATACTAACAGTTCCGAACCACAGTTTTATTTTCAGCTTCGCATTCACATTCTAGTGAATATTGCGTGGGAGGCAGTCTTCTCGGGACGTAATGGGAAAGAAGCTTAGGTCAAAGCGAAGATATCCAATTAATCCTTTCGTTCCCACATTAATTTAAGATTTCTGGTGTTGCGAATAAGTAGGACCAGTGACTTTTCGCGTAAAAATCGGAGCACACAGTAGACTTCAATACTATATACACACCTCAGCTGTTGTTATACCTCTATTGGCTGCTGGTGCCGTGTCCGTCTTTGACCAAGCCACTCAGGACTAAGTTACTCCGACACTGAACCTTCGTGGTTCATGCGCAAACCGTTAGCACGGGCCAGAACATTTTTTAGCCAATCAAAGAAGCTGGACGACCCTACGGTGCTTTGGACTGTATCTTGTCTAGAAATCTTTCCGTGAAATATCACCGCCCCTACGCATAAGACATTTTTCGATGCGTGCTGCATTTAAATTCACCAAGAACTGGTTTTGTTAATACAGCCAATGATCTGTAGACTTGTTGAGTGGTCGCAGATGTGAACCAGGCGTAACGTGGAACAGTAGCACGGATTACGAGTCATATACGCAGAGGGAAGATCAGTGTCAGTAAATGATTTATTAGAAAGTACGTAAACATGGAAAGTGACACATTAATGGCGAATAAGCGGTGAAGAAATAGGGCGTCCATTATTTCTATAACCCGTTTCAAATTAAAACGTGCCGTTTGAGTGGCTTATTCGCAATGCAGATTGTATCTTGAATCCCGGCAATATATTACCATACTTAATTAGTGCCACTTTCATATCCACAGCTTCCGCACTTTGCAGGCTGACAGCTGAGACAGACCGCACCAGACCTTCGCCTTCTCACAAACTTCACCAATTTAATTCAGATACCCTCCCCCCTGAATATCCCTATAATTACACAAGAACCAATAAAGGAACTTCGGAGGAAGTCCTTTCGAACCCCCACGCCCTGTGATTACACGCGTTCGATTCTGATAGGAATGTTTTAGCAGGAATTTAAAATTGAAATGAAGGGTGCGAGGAACGGGATGGAACACTTGCTCAGTAGTTGCATTAAGCAAGGTTTTCCCGAGGTGGCGTTCTTGACTGGTTGCTGGCACAAAGCAGCTTTGCTTTCAGGGCTGGCTAATCATTCGTCCCGAACCATCTCCTGCATACACAAACAGAAAAAAAATATATTTGTTGGTCACAAGTATTTGCTTTATGCTTTCCAAGGTAAAATTTTGTTGCACAGTAACACCCAGATGGACAAGAAGTGAAGACGTTAGTGCTAACAAATATATTTGTTTATTAAAAAAAAAAAAAATGTTTATTGGCTGCTACCAACTATAGCATCCACGCAGTCCATAATCAAGCGTTTTGCTACGACTGCAAAACTACACCCATCATGTTCTGTGCATGCATGCTGGCGTAACTGTAAATGTCTACCGTACAGTGAATGTGGGGTAGAGTGACTTCTCTGGATGCGCAAAACCAGTCTCCGTGTTCCAACGTGGAACTGCTGTTCTGCCTACACGACTATCATAAATTTTGTGGATAGAATTTGAGTTTAGACGACTGTTTAGTAAACAAGGTCTTTGTGATATTTGTGTACTTCCTCTGGCCAATCTGTAAGGTTTGATTAAATTCAAAGTGGTAAAAGTATTCCATTCACATAAAATTGCTTGTCTTTTAAAATTGACATACAAACAAACAGGTTCATTACTGTAAACCATGTGACTTTGACAGTTGCGTTGCTTTGAGGTAGGTCAATGTTGGGCACATGCGCAAAAGACGAAGAATCTGTTTACCTCATCTTTAGTCTATGGTATGTTGCCATGACGCTATATTTGTTCATGTCCGTCTCCTTGTATTTAGTTTATAACTAGTTCATGAGGGATGTTCAAGAGAAATTGGAGATGGAATATACAATTCCAACAAATTTTTTTGTGGTCACAACAAAATCGTTTTTGCAATGTGATTTTGACGTCAGTGACCAGAATTTCTCTTAGGAACGATTACTTTGGCAGTCTGATACAAAGAATAATCACTCAGCGTTGGAGTGAATAATAATTAGGAGCGTGCATCGTAGCACGCATCACTCAGGGCTCTTTATTGTGCCTGTGATGTGCTAGAAATGTGTGCCATGCATTCGTTTTTCGCCTACTTTCTGAAGGAAAGCAAGGCTTATGATGTCACTCTTCTCTCTCTTTCTCTCTCTTCCTCTCTCTCTCTTTCCATTTCTTTTTCTCCTTTTCTTCCTCTCTCTATTTCTCTTTCTTTCTCTCTCTGTGTACACATATAGTACATAGTAAGGACACCCGACTTTTATAATTTTCGACTGCACCAACAACTTACTTACAAAATGGCGAAAATGTTAATATTTAGGTTGATATGTAATATATAGGGAACTATGATACCAATTTAACCAAATTTTGTACGCTGGTAAAGTAACTTGGAAGCATTACAGTTTGATTTAGATATTGTTGTTGGTAAGCTATTTTAGAGAATAACACCAAATAATTGTTTTACATCTCGAAAACTAATAAACCAATTTTCACCGAAATTGGTACGTAATAAATACTATGATAGGCCAGGTAAACGTAAGTGTTTGATTATGTAATAATTTATTGGATTTGGTAATTATTTTCAAAATAGTGGCTATACAAATATTTTAGGTATATGTAGTATATCTGCAATACCATTTAACCAATTTCAACCAAATTTTGTATGCTTGAAGTATGTTTTACATGTTATAATATATACCAACACATAACATTTTTATCAGACATTTTGTAAGATAGCACCATACGAATAAATAAAATTTTTTTGTCATATCTCGGGAAGTAATTGACAGATTCCTACCAAATTTGGCAAACACGTAGTCCTGCGTCGCCTCTCAAGACCTCGATGTTATGAGACGCCCAAATCTCTTCACTCACTCACGTAGTACTTCAACAATTGGTGTAAATTGGTAGGTATATTTTAAGAGTGTCAAACACTTATTTTAAAATTGCGGCCTTATCGTTTTACTTACGCAAGACATATCGTCGAAACCACGTAATCAATCTCAACGTAGTTTTATATATATAATATATATGTATATATATATAAAACTACGTTGAGGTTGATTACGTGGTTTCAACGATATGTCGAATGATACATGATATATATAAAATTAAAAACTATTACATATGCAGCAATATTTGATACAATGAATAATTTTCGAATAAAATATTGTCGACTATTTTTATAACTATAACGCATAAAAGTCACAAAATCTGTATTTATGAAAACAATTATGGTAACAGCTTATGGGATTTTATTCTTTATAACTTTGTAACAGTATAACAATCCTTCTTAGCTTTCAAGAAAATTAAATTGTGTTAAAGGTTTGGATTTTTTTTCCAAAATGTCTTTATTGTAGCAGTGGGGAACTTGATGGAATATAACCACGAGCATGCTAAAAGTATAAGCTCTGGAAGATCTAGTTGTGTAGGCGTGAACCCAAGATAAAATTGAGAGAAACGAAAGGCCGAGTCAAAATTCCTACTCCTTCACCCTTATACAAACATGATAATAATTATTACATACATCAAGAAAGAAAATTGTGTTTTAGAGTAAAAAAAAGAGCAAGGTGGTTGATAAATAAAGTATAACTTAGATTCGTGTGGTCAAAGTTATTTTTAATGCAGGTACAATATAACAATAAATAAAACATCTGAAATGTGTAACAGAAATAAAGCCTTGATATATATAATATATTTAGCATGTTGTAACAAACTAAATTTTCTGGAATAATGAATCGTTTATTTTGTTGGGTTACCATAATAAAAATAAATTTAAATTTTACAATTGCAAAATATGTCGATCTGTACAAAAATTTAAAGGTTAAGTGATTATTTTTTTAATGATTGTGTTCAAAATGACTGAAGACGGCGACTTGATCGGTGTATGGTTGTAAGATTCATGCGCATGCCGAAAACGATAAAAACCAGGTGGCAGGACTTTACTGAGATGTGGTCCATCTTCGGGACATCTCCCTTGTCCACGCCAGCAGGTGTTACTTCATCATTAAAACGACACCACAAAGACGCAAGGCGACTTGAAAGGAAATCTGCCACGCCTCGGTGGCATTGTAGAGAAATGGCCCCAAAACAGCATTTTCCGACCCAACAGGTCGACCACCAAAGCGGTAAAATACAAAAGATCACTCCATTAAAACTCGATAATTGCTGGAGTTAATTATATTTTGTGTCACGCGATAACGAGAAGAGAAAAAGAAGAACGCTGTAGGGTTTGTTCAGATACCAGTCATTATCAGCGATATCAAGTCGCTTGACGCAAAACCACTGATACTATCTTTTTTTGGTTATGCGGTATTTTACATTAATACCATCAATGCTTTATAAAATTACAACGGCCGAAGAGAATTTAAATATGAAATTCACAAACCAAATACAGAATATTTCGTTACAAAATTCACAATTTCTTTAACTAAAGTTATTTCAATCGGTTGACACAACAGCTTAACCTGATCAGAGTAACTGGTCACCGATAAATTTCAAAATGAAAAGGTAACGAAATCTTGGAATACTCCTAGTTTACTAAACAAAGTTACAGAAGCAGTGGCTAAAACATAATGTAACCTTGCTTTTACATAGAAATGAACAATAAAGGTAGGTGCTGGAAAAGATAACAATCGGCTTTGCCATGAAAATCGAAAATATGGAAGAGATACCAATATTTAAAAAAAGACATCTTTTCTTCACAAACTTAAATATTATACAGTTGNAATCGAAAATATGGAAGAGATACCAATATTTAAAAAAAGACATCTTTTCTTCACAAACTTAAATATTATACAGTTGTTAATAGTATTATTTTGTTAATAGTATTATTTTTTTTTAATTTTAAGACCATTATTTTTGCACATATTTGATTTTGTGGTTTATGTCCCTAATCTTTCGCAAAAAAAAATTGGCAATATTTAAATAAAGAACTATGAATTGTACTAACTATTGCTGTATACGAAAGTTTCCAGGATTCAGATAATTTGTCAATAAATCCAATCTCATCAAAATATGCGAAGTATTTCAAATTCTGCTCCTGATTTTGTTNAATCGAAAATATGGAAGAGATACCAATATTTAAAAAAAGACATCTTTTCTTCACAAACTTAAATATTATACAGTTGCTAATAGTATTATTTTGTTAATAGTATTATTTTTTTTTAATTTTAAGACCATTATTTTTGCACATATTTGATTTTGTGGTTTATGTCCCTAATCTTTCGCAAAAAAAAATTGGCAATATTTAAATAAAGAACTATGAATTGTACTAACTATTGCTGTATACGACAGTTTCCAGAATTCAGATAATTTGTCAATAAATCCAATCTCATCAAAATATGCGAAGTATTTCAAATTCTGCTCCTGATTTTGTTTNATTCAGATAATTTGTCAATAAATCCAATCTCATCAAAATATGCGAAGTATTTCAAATTCTGCTCCTGATTTTGTTTCGAAAATTTGCTCACTACGAGACTATTCCACAGCCGTTATTGTGAATCACGCCCTCTAACTTGACGTGACGAACTTTTTAAATGTGGTAACGAATACATATTTGGTTAACGGTGGCCGTCTAAACATGCACAGACACATTTCTTTGTATGCGACAGTGTGATTGATATTTATGAGTTAAAACCGCCCACTAAGTTTATTGTAGGGAAATGTGTTGATTCGCTTTTTATTTTGTAGTAAGCATTTATTGGCGAATAGTTTCTTTAGGGAGGAAGCAATTTCCAATTCGTACACAATGTCGGTTAAGTTTACTTAGTTCACAATATGTTGGTGTTTGCAACGACCATGGATTAACATACTTAATAAACAGCCGATAATTAAAATAAATAATTTGTTGTTCGTTAGGTGAGTGATGCGCAGGAATACAACTTCGTTCATTAACAAAATTAATGACCCAAAGAAATTACGTTGTTAAAATGTTAAATACTAACAAATTTATATTGACAGCAGAAATTGCTAATATGTATATAAATATTACGTGAAATACCTTGTTATGAAAATAAACAAAATTTATTCGCAAATTCACATTTAAAAAAGCACAATTTTGCTACTTTATAAACTCACTCACGTGCACAAAAGACAGATATTAATAGGAAAAAATTCCAGTATTTTCCTAAAGATATCCCAGTCATAACACGGTAAAAAATTTTGTATTTCCATAGTTTCAAATATACGGGTAATTTTTTTATATTTTCATTTATGGGTTATAAAAAGTGTTTGTATAATAAATTTGTATGCAGAAAATTTAAGAATGAATTATAACAAAACTTGTTAGATTCCCTTGTATAATTTTTACGTTTTTTTAAGTAAAAAGAGATATTAATTTTGACGCTTTACTACACAAAAGACATGGACTATATATTTTCTTATTTGCTGGTAATGACATCACATCTAACGCGTAAGTTGAAAAGTTTATTGCACAAATTGAAAATAATACATATTCGCAAACAATTTCCGCCAAGAAAGTGGTGCGGCATTGTTGTTAAAATTGCACATTAGTGTATTTGCAGTCCCGAGATAGCCTACGTTTCTTTTCACTGTAACGTCACGCAAGAGTGGAGGAACAGGCAGAACATTCCAGAAGCAATCTTGTTGTATCCGCTGTATGTATCTTATGCTAGTGGTTCGCCTAGACAAACAAGTTATCTACATAGGCTATACAAATATTTTTATGGTTATAACCTATGCAAACAATTTGCGGCGATAAAAAAATTGTAGCATTAAATAATTAATTTTGAGTGATAACGGAGTATTGATTTCATAATCAGCAACAAACAGTTTAGTTATCTCTGTAAAATAAATTTGCGTTCACCATTTTATGAGGGTGAATTCCCATATAATTGTCGCGTGTTCTGCAGTGTCGCAGTTCTTGCTGTGGAGTTGTTCTCCGCGTCGACACGAGAGTACACGAGTTTTGTTGCGACTATTGTTGTTCTCACACGTCTTACATGCTGAGCAATCGTTGACACTACATTTGAACTACTATCAGGAATTTATAATAAAGTAACCGTTTCTCTTTCCGTATTTATAAAACCGAAAACATTAAACCAGTAAATTATTTGCCACAGAAAACATATATGTGTAACACTCACCTGGTGTCAGGTCTGATTAATACTTTACGTTGAAGGTGTGTGGCAACCACAGTGCAAGAGAGAGAGAAGTTTTACCTGAAATAAAAGAGAATAAATTCTTTCAAAACACCCACTTATATGTACACACATATATATACACATACACACACATATGTACACACATTTACACACATACATATATATATATACACATACTCACGCACACATATATACATATACAGAAATATATACACACATATATATACACACATAGATACACATATAGACATATATATACATACATATATACACACATACATATATTCCTTTATNATACACATACTCACGCACACATATATACATATACAGAAATATATACACACATATATATATACACACATAGATACACATATAGACATATATATACATACATATATACACACATACATATATTCCTTTATCTTGTTATAGACTAGATATTTTTGGATAACGTGCGTGAGAAACTTGATGCCTTTGTGTGTGTTGGAGTATGTTATCACATTTTTAAACGAAATAACGGATTGCAACTAAACTTTTGGTGCCGTTGACATTGTAGCTTTTGTTAAAAATATCTAACTCGGAAATGATGGATTTCGTAAATTTCCATGGATATAAAATAACAAAATCCACACTTATTTATGTGCACACCTGTTGATGAATTCCAGATTTCAAGACTAATTTAAATTTAATGAATCTTTTGCCTGTAGGAAAACCTATTTATATAATATCGTCAAAAATTACTCCCAAATCCATCAGAAAATTAGCCCTCTTAACTATAACACGGTATCCATAACATTGTAATTTTAACTGGATTTGAATTTATAGACATGTGTTACTTTAACTGATCCTGCTCCCCTCAATAACTCGGTAACCTGTTAAGGCGTGGAAAATAACAACGCCAAAAACAAGTTTACTAAATTGGTGACTTCATTGAATTAAACTGTTACGGAAAAAAAATTAATTAATTGTAAGTTAACCCCTTAACATTGTTACCTAGGGTACACTCGTTCACGTATGACTTGTTGCAAAATAGGTAAATTCACGACCAGTGCTGTACAAGGTCAGAACCAGCGTCAACAAAGACAGCGCCTTTCCCGGGGCTATGCTATTGGCTGTTGTTTGTGCACAGACATGTTGTTATTGGGTGAAGACGGCGCCATAGACCAACAGAAATTATTGTTAACGTTCGATCGTGTAAGTTATCACAACGAATTCCCAAGTAAGTCTCGGACCAAGAATCTCGACTTTTGCTACACCTGAAAGGAAAAATTTATGTGTAAGTTAAGGGGTTAAATAATTATGAAAGCAATATCATAGTAAATATTTCGCAAAAGCGTAAAACGAAAAGCACAGAAAAAATTTGTCTAGATAAGTTTAAGATATTCTGAGGAATATTTTGTTCTGTTTATTCCACTAAAAGAAGCACTCAGGAGTTACAGACTCGCAACATATACCACGAGAGGACATCCGCCGATGTGACGGAAGCGTTTCCGTGAAATGTTTACTCTCACATCTTCCAAATGTAAGGCACGCCGTTAGTTGAGAAATTCCCAGAACACACTTTCCATTTCCAACTGGCTTTTAATTGTGGCTTGGGGATATTTGACTCAGATCTCCATTTGTACCACCTCCCCCCCCCCNCCCCCTCCATTTGAAACAGTTCCAGCGCCACTGAGTCACGATGATGATTGGATCGTGTTATGAAGATAGTAACCAATAAACATTGAAACTAAACGGAGAAGAACAGGGCCAACATTCGAGGTCTATTTTATCCCACACATAGGTAAGGGCACTGATATTTCGCGAAAAGATTTAGAGACAAGATACAGTCCGAAGCACTGTAAGGTCGTCCAGCTTCTTTGATTTGCTAAAAAATGTTCTGGCCCGTGTTAACAGTTTGCGCACGAATCACGAAGGTTCAGTATTGGAGTTACTTAGTCCTGAGTGGCTTGGTCAAAGACGGACCCGGCACCAGCAGCCAATGGAGGTATAACAACAGCTGAGGTGTGTATATATTATTGAAGTCTACTGTGTGCTCAGATTTTTACGCGAAAAGTCACTGGCCATACACATAAAGTCTCATGTTTTCCAAACATGATTACAGATTCTTTTCAGAAAAAAGGCAGAAATGAATACGAATAATTTAGCTACACAAGCTAATTTTTTTTTTTATTTTGTGGACTCGTTCCTTTTTGATTAAAGCTGGACTTCATCTATTGTGCTGAAATTCTTCGTTTCAGTGTCATAATTTCAGTTTCAGAGGTATTATTAGAAATGTTTGACAACGTAAAATTTAAAATTTTCTATTTGTTTAAAACTTTTGCATCTAATTTTTACTGTGTGTTATTTCCTGCTTGCAAAAAGACAGGAACATTCTGATAAAATATAAATATGTTCCTGGAATTTTGCATCAAGCAGATAACAGACAATTAAAATTGCGTATAAAAATATTAAACAACTCGTAAAATGTAAATATTCTATAAAGTACATTTTCAGTAATTACTATGAATCTGGGATTACGACGAGGAAACGAAGAATATGTGCAAAAGGCGTGAAGTCGATCCTCGACGCTTTCATTCTCACATTAGTTTAACACTTCGGGTGTTACCGGCGTAATATTAAGTCTCATGGATTTAACCGAGCTGTAAGGAGTTTGTCGTAATATCGCGACTTCCGTAGTGCTTGACGACACGGGCGAAGAAATACTGCTTCGCCAGCAGTTTTCACAGGCTTCTCTACGACGCGATATCACGCCAGCGACACCCAAACGTGTACATTTTCTCAAATGAACAAGAATGGAT
Organism: Clitarchus hookeri; assembly: GCA_002778355.1. NCBI lineage: Eukaryota > Metazoa > Arthropoda > Insecta > Phasmatodea > Phasmatidae > Clitarchus > Clitarchus hookeri. The sequence continues at coordinate 10,864 of NQII01001029.1, read as the reverse complement.
TGTACATTAGTCTAGGTAGGAAAGAACATGCTATTCTACCAGTTACAAGCCAGCGTTGTATTGGTAGAGAGCCGGCCAGTCATGAAACGTTGTACAGTTTAGTGAGCGTGTCGATGTCGTGTGAACCAGTAGGAGAGTTGTAAATAGGAATACAGAGACCAACAGGACAGGTGTTCCTGCAACTGTGGATATATGTAACTCTCTTCTAGCTCGTGTTGACTCTCAGTAAACGTGTACCTCACTCAGCGTTTATATCTGTGGTGTTGCAAATAAGACATTTTTTGATGCGTGCTGTACTTGAGATGACAAAGAACTTGTTCCGTCAATACGACCAATGAGCTGCAGACGTGGTCGCAGATGTGAACCAGCCATAACATAGCGCAGTAGCATAGTTCACAAGTCAGTTACTATAAGTAGGACCTGCGACTTTTCGCGTAAAAATCTGAGCACACAGTAGACTTCAATACTATATACACACCTCAGCTGTTGTTATACCTCCATTGGCTGCCGGTGCCGTGTCCGTCTTTGACCAAGCCACTCAGGACTAAGTAACTCTGACACTGAACCTTCGTGATTCGTGCGCAAAC
>NQII01001028.1:602042-614729 GCA_002778355.1 Clitarchus hookeri | reverse complement strand
AAAAAAAAAGTAAACGAGAGCTTAGTTAAGGATGTGATGACAACAGCTTTGAATTAATAAATTCTGGCACTGCACGTCGTTTATTTTTGCACCTGAATATCTTTATTGGTATTCTAAACAATCGGCAACGAGTTCCATTTTAGTTTTTGGCAAAAATCGAGAACAAATTAACAATGTTATCCTAAATGGAGAAACATGGTTTCCCCACTGTAAGTTAGGCCTACTGCTTGAAATTATATAGCATAGTTTATAAAAGACGCTTCGTGAACATAGTAATAACATTTAGACAAGTTTTGTTNACTGCTTGAAATTATATAGCATAGTTTATAAAAGACGCTTCGTGAACATAGTAATAACATTTAGACAAGTTTTGTTGTCTGTTTTTACATCAAACTGAGGATTACAAAATAACAACCTAGGTAGCTATTCATTGTCATTGAAAAAAAACTATAATATATAAATGCCTGAACCAAACTTCACGAAACTAATACTGAATCTTTAGAACACGGCAATAATGCCGTGCGTATAATATAAAAAAGTTCTATTAGCACATGCAGTGAAAACGTACTCAGAGTTGAACAACAGTCATTCCACTTAACGTCCCGTATGCGACGACAACTAATTGATTTTATTTCAGAGAGAGATACAGTACATCTCGAAATCTTGTACCAAACGCTTCTTTCGGTTTTAAGTAAGCTGAGAAATTTGTCTTTGATTTTAGCCACTAATTCTGAGCTATGTTTCTGAATAGTTAGCTGTGCCGGTTAGCAGTATAGTCCATTCAATGTTCCTTCCAACTTTTCTGAAGCGCCGCTGAAATTCTACTTCCAGGCTATTCCTCCGCCTCATGCATACAAAGCTTAACCAAGTCTAGAAATTTACACCAAAGGGACTACACACAGAATTTGTGCGCACTCCGTGTAATAGTAGATTGTATAAGAACTATTTGTTACTAAGCATTACCAACATACCAGTTTAGTCACTGTTTTTACTCATATTAATTATAAATGATATATTATATTTTATAGATAAAATCTAAGTAAAAGTTTATTTTTACCAGAAGTAACGTAATTTTCCGTTAACATAAGTATAAAACGCTTGTGATACATGGTATATTTACGAAATAACCAAACACGTGATAGATNCAATTTTCCGTTAACATAAGTATAAAACGCTTGTGATACATGGTATATTTACGAAATAACCAAACACGTGATAGATAGGATGAGTTATCAAAAGTTTTTTTACGAAGTGCGAAGAAACCGCGAACAGACGATACGTTGATTTACCGGCACAGAAGTCGCTACTTGACAATATGACAAGTCACGGATGTTTGCTGCATCTACATAGTGTAAACCCCAGTAGTGAATGTCACGCTCATCTGAAGGAAACTTGTTCATATTACTGTGCACGCCGCCCCCTGGAAGAAACACTGACGTAGCCAGGGACCCGGCGATGGCCACAACGTGGTTGGACGAGAGGAAGCTGAACTGCCTTGTCTCCCCCCCCTCACCTAGCTAATCCTGCACGTGGAGTTGTGTCGTTTCCAGGTCCTACCAACCCCAGGTCGATGACTCGCTCGTAAGAATTCCGCGCACAGCTTCACATGCGACGCACGAAGTCGACTGGCACGGCGAGAGCATCCCTCTATCGTCTCTCCACTACGTCGACGTCTGTGTCAGCTGACCTCTGCTACGCACAAACAACAACCGAGTGGTGTTATGCAGTGATACAGCACTCTACTCGCAATTGGGTGGACATGGGTTCGAGTTGAGTAAAGTCGAGAGATTTGGGCAGCTCTTCACAACGAGGTCTTGAGAGCCGACGAGGGCGAAATTAGTTGAGAATGGAGCAGCGCTGGAATGCAAGGGTGGGGGAAATGGGAGATCCCCGAGAAAACCCGCAGGCCAGCGGCATCATCTGGCACGACTCCTACTTGCGAAAATCCGGGAGTGACCCGGGGGATTGAACACGGTTCACCTTGGTGGGAGGCGAGCAGTCTAACGGCTCAGTCACCATGGCCCATTGACATAGACTCGATTCCTAATACGTCGGTACTTCTCTCGGTTCTTCATAATTTCCCGAAATCACTCCAGGCGAATACTGGGATGGTTCCTTACTACGGCCGATTCCTTCCCCACTCTCGCTTCTCTGAGCAACTTGCTCCGTCTGTAATGACCTCGCTGTCGACGAGACGTTAAGTCCCACCTGCCTACCCACCTTACCGTACTTGTTTTCCGGTTGGCCTGTCGATTTATTCCTCTGCTCCCAAACGCTTTTACCACTTCTGCAATAAGTGGCAAACATCTTAAATATTATTTAATATCTTTTATAAAACATCGAGGCTTATGTTCAAGTGTAACTCGGGTAGTGGCATTAAAAATATTTCTGTTCGTAAAGGAATGGCATGCAAGAACAATTTATTCTGATTGTTTATGTAAGGCGTGTATACTAATATTAATACAAGATGCAAATAAGTTCTATTTTTTTTGTGAAGCGACATAATGATGGTGATGTGATGGTTTGTATATTATNTAATACAAGATGCAAATAAGTTCTATTTTTTTTGTGAAGCGACATAATGATGGTGATGTGATGGTTTGTATATTATGTTGCAGTGAAGTCGCCACTGCTCTCGACGACAGACAGCTACTAACGAAGTTCTCACTGAGAAGAAAGACGAGTTTATGTAGTTTGGACTAATTGGATGATCGTAAGTGGGAATACGCAGAGAAACGTAAACGGTGTTTGTGTAATGAAGTATAAACAAAGCGACTCGCTTCTTGTTTACATTGAATTTAAATAAATTTGTACCGAGTGAATGTGGCCATTTCTTAGGTGTCGTACTTTGAAAAAGATGCACATCCTCCTTCCGAAGCAAACTTCTCACCACCTCAGAAATCATGGAAGCTCGGATCAATGTTTGTGGAACCCACTGTACCTGTGTGGAGCAGTGCGATGTATCATCTTGTCATTGTTTACTGATATCAGCGTATGTTGGCACGAAATGAACAAACATTTCCTGCGGATAATTTTTTGCATAGTTATCTTTAGCAAGTGCGCAAATTCACATTTGTTAAGAGGGAATATTGAAATAGTGATAGTAGATCACAAATTCAAATATACAACCAGAATGTAGAATCCAAACATAAACAAAATAGTATTGAAATCGAACAAAATCCCATTAGAAAGTTTTACAGAAACACAGGTATAACATGCTACATTTGAAACATTTCAGGAGGCAGTAGGCCTAATCAGAAGCAACTTCTAACATTTTAAAACACACACACACATATACATATATGTTGTTTGTACTACGCAACACTACTTACAACCAAATTTGGCGGTAGTCGTTTAAATAGTTATCTAGTTTAAGCTAAATGTCTTATTTTCTGGGTGGTGTCACTCTCCTATAACAGCGGATAGAGTGCTAACCTTCAAAATCTCAATGTATTGAATAGATAATTTCTATGTAAATGTAATTTTNCTATAACAGCGGATAGAGTGCTAACCTTCAAAATCTCAATGTATTGAATAGATAATTTCTATGTAAATGTAATTTTCATATAATTTATTTAACAAAAAAATTAAATGGTAGCACTTTTAGGTAAAAGCAAGCATTCTATTTTAAAATGTTTGGAAAATAGGCATACTATATTACTGATAACAAGAAAGCGTTATGTGCTGACTAGAAATTACAAATGTATTGCGTTTAGAGTTTGATGATATTTTCTGAAATAAAGAGATATGAGCAGAGGATTAAGAAGTGGCATGGAGACATACACAGAAGATAATCAATGAATACGAGTATAAGCTCCTTTACAAGGAAAGTAGTTTAATCATTGCTGTATTAAATTTTATCTCCTCTATAGACCTTTAGTAAAAGCNAAGCTCCTTTACAAGGAAAGTAGTTTAATCATTGCTGTATTAAATTTTATCTCCTCTATAGACCTTTAGTAAAAGCATGTAATATATGAAACCGTACCATGAATGTACGTTACATGCCTCACCGTGCAGACATGTCAACCAGTCAAGTAGTGTAATTCTTTAAGTCTGGGCTAGTTTAAAAAACATGGGCTTTATGTCCGGGTCCTGCATAGCGACATTAAGGCTTTAGATAATCCACACGTTTGCTACGATTCAAATATACGTCCTAATTACACTACCACAACATACTTATATGGCCGATTAATAACAAGGGCTGGGGGTTGTGGCTCCTTCGCTCGGCTTCCATCTTGGATGACGTCACAGCAGCCATCTTAGATGACGCCGCCAGCAGCCATCTCTTGTTTACGACAGTTATCTTTTTTCCAGCCGCTATTTTGCTTCTGTCCGTCATATTGTTTCTGCCATTCGCCATATTGGTAGGTGCGGCTGGCAGCCATTGTGGTTGGCGCAGTTCACCATCTTGGTAGGCATCTATTTTAGTTCTCTCGTCGCCCACTAGAGTGCGCCACCAATCCCTGTAATGTATTTTATTGCTGAGAGTGTGTGCCACCCTATTACTTACCTTCGTTCGACCCCGCCATATTGTTTCCACTTGTCTGTTGTTCAAATAGGCTTTTGCTAAGGGGCATGTCAGTCCTTCAACAACCATATTTGTTTATGGATATGGCTGCTAGAATGCGCTGGTGTCGCTCTCACTCGGCCGCCATGTAGGTTCTGGAGTTGGCCACTAAGGGCGGTGCTTTTTATTTAATTTTTGCATGGTCGGCATGCAGATGCCTTATACCACTCGGCCATTGCGACTTGTGCTGGTAAGGAGGTTTAAAATAAATATATGTAATATCATGCGTATGACGAAGAAAATATATTTTAAAACATTGTAAGTTTTTGTTTTCATCATTATTTCAGAATGATAATCTTTTTTGGTCACTTTTCTTAAAAAATATTTTTATTATAAAATTTTTGAAAATATACACCTAAGAAATAAAATAAAATTTTTATTATTTAATTTATGATACTGAAGTTGAGTTTGCAAGCATACATGGACAAGCAGGAAAGCTGACCTTGTCAGAACAATCGTATTAAGACCAGACATCTAGGAATCGATTCATTTATAAATAACTACCTTTTACCTGTGGCTTCGCTCGCGTGGTTATACTGACAAACTTATGGGAAGAAATAACTGTATTTGTTAGTAGACAGACACTGATCATAAACACAGAACAGAGCACTGAAAATGTAATTTTTTGGTGCCAGCATAGTTCTTTTACATAGCCACTGGTCGTCATTTATACTTCTTNCAGAGCACTGAAAATGTAATTTTTTGGTGCCAGCATAGTTCTTTTACATAGCCACTGGTCGTCATTTATACTTCTTCGTAGATCTGAGTAAACACTAGCAATCAGTTCCGTATCACTCTGCACCAAATTACTCAAATACCCCGTTAGTGACACACAGCCCTCGGCATCTGTTTCTAACCACACATCTACAATTTTTAATAGTGTATCAACAAAATGCTATGTATCAACGTCATTGTAGAGGTGCATTCTCATATTTGTCGTCTAGCTGAATTTCTTGACTTTTTTTTAAAGAAAGGTCACTTAAAAATATTATTATNGTGCATTCTCATATTTGTCGTCTAGCTGAATTTCTTGACTTTTTTTTAAAGAAAGGTCACTTAAAAATATTATTATATTGGAATAATAATGGCAACGAAAACTTATATTGTTTTTGAATATAATTTTTTCCCTTAACACATGATATTACATTNGTGCATTCTCATATTTGTCGTCTAGCTGAATTTCTTGACTTTTTTTTAAAGAAAGGTCACTTAAAAATATTATTATTTTGGAATAATAATGGCAACGAAAACTTATATTGTTTTTGAATATAATTTTTCCCCTTAACACACGATATTACATTNATTGGAATAATAATGGCAACGAAAACTTATATTGTTTTTGAATATAATTTTTTCCCTTAACACATGATATTACATTTAATTATTTTAAACCCTTGTACCCGATAGCCAAGTTGTTTAAGGCATCTGCATGCCGACCCAAAGTTTGGCAGTTCGATTCCACCCTCCTCCAGAAGATATTTTGTGCTCTGCAAAAATTTAATAAATACAGTACCCCTAGTGGCCAACTCCAGAACCAACATGCCAGCCGAGTGAGAGCGACCCTAGCGCATTCTACTTGCCATCTACATAAACAAATATTGTGGTCGAACGACTGGCGTGCCCCCGAGCAACAGCCGATGTAAAAAAAGACAAGTGGAAACAAGATGGTGGGATCAAACGAAGGTGAATAATAGGGTGCACACTCTAGCACTAATAAACAACATTACAGGGATTGGTGGTGCACTCTAGTGGACGACGAGAGAACTACAACAGAAGCCTACCAAGATGGTGGACTGCACCGAACAACATAGCTGCTGGCCACATCTACTAAGATTGTGGATGACATAAACAATATGGCGGACATAAACAAAATGGCGGCTGTGACATCATTTAATATGGTGGCTGTGAAGTCATCCAAGATTGCAGTCGANGACTGCACCGAACAACATAGCTGCTGGCCACATCTACTAAGATTGTGGATGACATAAACAAGATGGCGAATGGAAACAAGATGGTGGACGGAAACAATATAGCGGACGGAAACAATATGGCGGACATAAACAAAATGGCGGCTGTGACATCATTTAATATGGTGGCTGTGAAGTCATCCAAGATTGCAGTCGAGCCAAGGAGCCACAGCCCCAGCCCTTGTCCTCTGATCGGCATAATCTATCTACTAATGATATCTATCGAACGTAATAGCATTTTATACGATATTCGACAAGGATTAATACCTCACAGGACAGTGAGGGGAAATAGATGGTTCCACAGTCACAATTAGCTTAACTGAATAGTAAATAACGAGCTGAAATTATACTTCCACTCATTAACGTAAGAATTTTAATTAAGAAATTCACAAACTTTATAGCAGTTCACAAAAGTTATTGACTATCATTTTGCAATTTATTAACGTATATTTAAATTTATTATAACTAATCGACACTCATTTAATTAATTAAAATATTCATTCGTTTATTTGATGTCTTTATTTAATGTCTATTAAATGCCAAGAATAAGAAATAAGAAATTCATAAACACCAGGTAATTAGGTAAAGTTGGAAATGATGCCTGCACATGTGTTCCTGCTTATGGTTCCTGTGCTCGCGCTATTTATGACAACTTTCGATAATTTGTACGCAATATTTATTTACGAATTCCAACCTATCATTCTGTCCGAGATAGGTAGTGGTTTGTTAAAAATGGCGTTGAGATGTTTTCCTCACATATCCTGTGACCAAGATATCACAAGTTACCTTTTGCTGGAATATTAAAATTAATAACGTAGGGCACTTGAGGGAATGAGTTATCACTTAAATAAACTTTCAAAGGTTTAGCAACCAAATAATTTTAAATAATTATTTATTTTCAAATTAAATATATTTCCTAAATGCTAAAATTTGTAAACGTATTACCTGAGTGTGACTCGTCAAACAAGAGCATCTGATTGCTCGTGAGGGGCATCTGAATTAATCACAGAGTATAAAATTTAACCTCCACTTCTCGGCGGAGTACCTCCGAAGTATATTCGAGTTCTTTCTGTCCATTAAGCCGAGAAAATGAATGCACATAAATCGCACAGCTTCTGTCCTCTTCTCCCTTTCGGTCGATCAAAGGCAGCGGTTCTCGCTCGGGCCGATGGTGGAGAATGCAGAAGAAAGGCATTTTAGCCATCGTGGAAGGTCTCCAGATACGAAGCGAAGAGTGTCAACTGGCTACGATTCTAAAAACATAAATTATAGTAACAAATTGGCCGAAACACAAGGCGAGGGACAGGCGAAGTTAAGGGGAAAAAAGAGAAAAAAAAGTAAAATGGAACAAGGGATATTACGAAACTGAAATATACAAATAACACTAATATCAGCCCTAGCGAGGTGGCACAGTGGTTAACCATTGGACTCGCGTTGAAAAGGGCCTGGGTTTGAATCCTTACAATAGGCCGTAGTNTGAGGTGGCACAGTGGTTAACCATTGGACTCGCGTTGAAAAGGGCCTGGGTTTGAATCCTTACAATAGGCCGTAGTCGATTCCTTCTCCGCTTCTGCTTCTCTGAGCAACTTGCCCCATCTCTTAATAACCTCGCTACCGACGAGACGTCAAGCTCTACCTACAATCATATTCGAGCTTAGTAATACACCTAGAATTACACCCAGCTGTGTTTTTCGAAAATCTGCTTAAAACTGCTACATTCATTTTTAGTTTATTTCGTAGTTCTAAATGATTTTAGTGTATAGCACGTCGAGTAGGCCCATAGACTGTTCACGGTAAAGTGAGCATTTTTGGGGCCAACCTTTGAGAAAGAAATTGCGGTCCGTTAACTGTATATATACTATCGCACACACTGGCGTGCAAGTACCAAGTAAGTTGGTAACAAATTAAGTGAAATAGTTCTAAGTTTAACATTGTATTCCATGAATAATGTTAAAAATTATAGCAAAACATGTTGGTGATTTATGCAATATGAGTAGGCACGTCAGTAACTAATTTACCTTCATAACAACATAACGTTTTCACTTGACTGACTCATGTGATGAGGCCTGTGGCAGTGACAAGTTTAAATACGGCGAGAGAATAAGAAATGAGGAGAAAATTACATCTTAAGTGAGGCTTTCAAAGGGATAACGTTGTCGTGAGAAACCTATATAAATAAAAACTGAGTGATGTGACTGTGTGACAATGTAGGCTTAGAAAATGTACCAGGAACAGGTGAAATGTTGCTAAAGCACTTTATGGTTTTGTGAGCTCTTTACAAATTATGCACCTATTAAAATTTGCCTGTAACTTACACAGCGCAGCGGCTAGAACACTTTTTACCATTTAATTCACAAGCAACATTCAATGACGAATTTTTTTCACCTTTCACTCATTGAAATTGAAAAGTAAATGCAGAAAAAGTATGAAAAGCATGGGCCTACCAATACCAGATAACATAATAGATTCCACCGCTAACAATGACTACATCAAGGAAACTGCATATAATAGATTAGAATTGCACACAACCGCAACGCTTATTATTATTTATCTGTTNATGACTACATCAAGGAAACTGCATATAATAGATTAGAATTGCACACAACCGCAACGCTTATTATTATTTATCTGTTATAGATAAATTTATGCTCCCGTGGAGTTTTTTAAGTTTTTGTATTCTACACAATTCTTTACTACATGATATTGTTCCATCTTTAACGGTTTAGACAGCGCATTGCAAGAGAGCACGCTGGCGGCAAACTTTTTTCGACTTGATTCACTATTATCGTCACTGATTATTCCTTATGTTACTTTACGTAACAAACTATATACTAAAACCTGGCCAGAGAACATAGTTATGAATTAAAAAAAAACCACGTAAATCGGATAAGTGGTTCTCGGGTGATAAGCGCACTAACAGACAGACAGACAGACAGACAGACAGAGATACGTTGAGTTTTATAATATGTGTATAGAGTATAGAAAATTACCACTAAGTAAAATTCAACTTTATTTAAAAAAAAACCTAAATAATAATTTTGTAGTCCACGTCAGCGGAGCNATGACTACATCAAGGAAACTGCATATAATAGATTAGAATTGCACACAACCGCAACGCTTATTATTATTTATCTGTTGTAGATAAATTTATGCTACCGTGGAGTTTTTTAAGTTTTTGTATTANAGAATTGCACACAACCGCAACGCTTATTATTATTTATCTGTTGTAGATAAATTTATGCTACCGTGGAGTTTTTTAAGTTTTTGTATTATACACAATTCTTTACTACATGATATTGTTCCATCTTTAACGGTTTAGACAGCGCATTGCAAGAGAGCACGCTGGCGGCAAACTTTTTTCGACTTGATTCACTATTATCGTCACTGATTATTCCTTATGTTACTTTACGTAACAAACTATATACTAAAACCTGGCCAGAGAACATAGTTATGAATTTAAAAAAAACCACGTAAATCGGATAAGTGGTTCTCGGGTGATAAGCGCACTAACAGACAGACAGACAGACAGCCAGAGATACGTTGAGTTTTATAATATGTATATAGAGTATAGAAGATTACCACTAAGTAAAATTCAACTTTATTTAAAAAAAAACCTAAATAATAATTTTGTAGTCCACGTCAGCGGAGCCNATTACCACTAAGTAAAATTCAACTTTATTTAAAAAAAAACCTAAATAATAATTTTGTAGTCCACGTCAGCGGAGCCGCGGGCACAGCTAGTACCTTTATAATTATGTTGGCTTTTGAAACACAGACTTTAATTTCATTTAACCACAAACCAAATTAGACAAAAATGTTAATACAAGTTTACTGATCAAATTACACATTTGATTGAAAACTAGTACTGTAATCCGCTATGTCTACTCATCCCCCTAGACCTCCACGGCCTCCAGACTGAAGTGAGAAAGTGGGAGGGGGTGGGGGAGGTAACGCTAACATTAGCGGTGCCGACATTAGTGTTGATAAGGACAGGTACTAGCAGAAGAATTACCCCTCAGTATAATAAAACCTCCATACTTTAGAGCAATTAGGTCATTTTTAATCACGCACTGTAAAAATATTTCTAATATTTACTGAGAAATTGTTTGTAATTTTATAAAAGTTTGTAACAGTACAACATTTCTCTTGTAAAATTATTCACTTATAAAACTACAAGAGCCGTGTTTATAACAGAACTCAAGAAAGTTTACACTGACCCGCATACACGAGCTCANAAGAAAGTTTACACTGACCCGCATACACGAGCTCAAGCAAATAGGCGGACACCTAACAAATTAAAACTATATATAGTTGATTGGGCAAAAACTAGAAGTGATGTAAAGTGCAGTTGCGTGCAAAAAGAAAGGTATTGAAAATTTGAATAATGTTAAATACTTAAAACTCTAATAATGATAATAAAACGACAATTTTAAAAACATGTGGTGCTGTCATTTATTATCTGATGATGTTAATGTTACATTTCGACACAAAACTATTAAAATGAAATAAAATACATTCTTCTAAAGCGAATTACTTCACTAATACTTTGTAGGTATTTAATTCTATATTTATTTCAAAAATAATTGCAATCGCTGAAAGTCAAGTCGGTCTTGTGGTTAAGGCTTTGGGCTAATAATGCAAGATACATAGTGTGTAGTCCCTGTGCTGAGAAGGCATAAGATATTTCTCGTGAAATATATGTTAAAATAATTGTTTTACTTATTCTCTGTTATTAATTCATCACATTGGTTTTCCTAAAGTGAAAATAATTTTATGTCCACTTCTCAATAGTATAAATCGTAATAAAAGCCTACAATTTGTTCTATCACAAATAAATGTTTTGCAGATTTTACAACTGGGTTTAAAAGGGTGGTGCGGCGTTGTCGCCGAGACAGACAAGGCTGTCATCGATACGTGACACTGTCGCGACTCCATGGCTAGTTACCCCTCTATCATGGACATCCNAAAATGAAATAAAATACATTCTTCTAAAGCGAATTACTTCACTAATACTTTGTAGGTATTTAATTCTATATTTATTACAAAAATAATTGCAATCGCTGAAAGTCAAGTCGGTCTTGTGGTTAAGGCTATGGCCTAATAATGCAAGATACATAGTGTGTAGTCCCTGTGCTGAGAAGGCGTAAGATATTTCTCGTGAAATATATGTTAAAATAATTGTTTTATTTATTCTCTGTTATTAATTCATCACATTGGTTTTCCTAAAGAGAAAATAATTTTATGTCCACTTCTCAATAGTATAAATCGTAATAAAAGCTTACAATTTGTCCTATCACAAATAAATGTTTTGCAGATTTTACAACTGGGTTTAAAGGGGTTTTTCTTGTAAAAGTACAAAACATGTACAGAGCAAATACTTTCTAGTAATAAATTGAAATACTGATAGTTGAGTAGGTGTGGTTGAGGAGAAGGGGGCAGTGACCTCCCCCAGCTGCGACGTTGTCATAGCGAGGGTGGTGCGGCGTGTTCGCCCAGACAGACAAGGCTGTCATCGATACGTGACACTGTCGCGACTCCATGGCTAGTTACCCCTCTATCATGGACATCCTTCGCCCCATCTAACTGCTACAGTTGTGGAGGAGAGGGTGAGGAGGAGGGGTTAGAGACCTCCCCCAGCTGCGACATTGTCATAGCGAGGGTGGTATGGCGCTGTCGCCGGGACAGACAAGGCTGTCATCGCTATGTGACACTGTGGCGACGACATGGCTAGTTACCCCTCTATCATGGACTTCCTTCGCCCCCTCTAACCGCTACAGTAGAGGAGGTGAGGGTGAGGAGGAGAGGGTAGTGACCTCCCCCAACTGCGACATTGTCATAGCGAGGGTGGTGCGGCGCTGTCGCCGGGACAGACAAGGCTGTCGTCGATACGTGACACTGTGGCGACTACATGGCTAGTTACCCCTCTATCACGGACGTCCTTCTCCCCTTCTAACTGCTACAGTTGAGAAGGAGAGGTTGAAGAGGAGGGGGTAGAAACCTCCCCTAGCTGCGACATTGTCATAGCGAGGGTGGTGCGGCGCTGTAGCCGGGACAGACAAGGTTTTCATAGCTATGTGACACTGTGGCGACGCCATGGCTAGTTACCCCTCGATCATGGATGTCCTTCGCCCCTTCTAACTGTTACAGTTGTGG
>NQII01001028.1:461403-582234 GCA_002778355.1 Clitarchus hookeri | reverse complement strand
CAGGCAGGAAGGCTGGCAGGGATGCGCGGCGCGAGGCCGGGGAGTCGCAGGATGGAAAGGTCAGAGGTCAGCCTTGGTGTCGGGCAGCCTCGTGTCCCGGGGCACAAGGTGGAGCACGGTCGCTCGTCTTCGCTCCGGACTACTGTCGCCGACCACGCTCCCCCTCCCGGCTCGTACACTGCTCACAGCAAGCCAACACCTTCCGACATCTACGTTTGAAGTAGTCACTGCCTCTTAACTACATACGTGTTACAGTTCACACAGATCTTAGTAAAGTTAGCAGCGATTTAAGAAAAGTAGCTCTTGACGTAATGCCAGTGCAATGCTTCAATTCATGGCAGTTCAAGTTCATGTTTTTCCTCTTTGCATACATTAGGATAAGAAATAGCACATTAGCAACACACTAAGGTTCCTGCCAGATTCACGTTCCACTTGACTGAAGCATGAGTATCGTGATCAGACCCGCGGCTGTGTGAACGTCACATGTGACGAAGTGATGCAAACTGAGGAGGGAAGTAGATCTTAAAGGGAGCTGGCAACGGACAAATGTATTATTTTATATTTGTACCATAAATTGTTCAACTTATAAAAAAATGTTGTCTGAGGAAATGGCAGTCACATGGTTCCTGCAAAATTACATGCCAAATTCGAAGTTCCACTGTTTTTATAACTTACAAATAAAATAAACTATTTGCAGAAAAATAAAAGGCAAACAAAATATTTTGTATAAAATTTATTTTAAGATATGTGCAGGAAAAATTGTTTTCTATAAATCTATGGTCACGACAGTCACAAATAAAAGATATGCAAGAATTTCCTTATTTTCAGAAATTTTTTGAAATTGCAAAAACATTTCCTTGTGAAATTTTGTGGACGTCTTTGAGTAGCTATTGGCATCTGCTTTCAGTGTGAATTTTCTCATTTATGTACGTAAGATGATTTAAATTATTTGTACATTTCTATAACAGTAAAATTGTAATTTTGACATTTTTTATTAAAAAATTTATAGACTTAAATTTTTTTTCTAGGAAACAGTACTAAATTATAGTGCCTAAAAGTTGAACAGTATGTAGTGCAAATATAAAATAACACTTTTTTTTCTCGTGGCCGACGGCTTTAAGCAGGACTTTGAGAAGTGCCCAGTTCACCATGAACAACTTATCATTTACAAGTAAGGTATTTATTTACACACGCCAAGCGAGGTGTCACAGTGGTAAACCACTGAACATGTATTCGGGAGGGCCTGGGTTCAATTCCCGATCCGGCCATGCTGACTGCGGTTTTCCATAGTTTACGGAAATCACTCCAGGTGAATACTGGGATGGTTCGTTACTACGGGTCACGGTCGATTGACTCCCCGTTCCTGCTTCGCTGAGTTACTTTCTCCCTCTATAATTGACCTCGATACAAACCTTCTTCATTTATATACGATGTTCATGTTTATCTGAACACTTCTGAAAGTCCTGTACACGCTCTTCTTTCCTCCTCGTTTGCATCCTTCCGCCACACGTAACATTAATATTGCTAAGGGACTAACGACTTTGTTCATCTCCATCAAGTACGAGGGTTATTCGGAAAGTAAGGCCCGAATCACCGTAGCTAATCGAATGTCACGCGAACATTGTAACGAGCATTCGCACCGACTCCCGGCATGTCTTGCTCGTCAAACGACGCCATTTGCATTGGTATTGTTGCAGTGTGCTGTTTACAGTGTCAGTTCAAAATATTTAAAACAATTGATCAGCCCGCCGACTGTGAAATACTGTCAGTGATTCGGTTTTTGACAGAAAGGAACGTTTCAGCAGCGGAAGTTCATCGACAGATAAGTCAAGTGTATGGCCCCAGTGCGATGAGTGACAGAAAAGTGAGTAAGTGGGTGAGAGTTTTCAAGAACGGACGGGAAAATGCCCATGATGAACCGCGATCAGGCCGACAACACGCAAGGTTATGGCAACAGTGTTTTGGGATAGATAGGGAGTCTTGTTAGTCAAGTTTATGCAGCAAGGGACAACATCAATGCAGCCGTTTACTGCGCTACCCTGACTAAACTTCGACATGCAATACGCAATAAGCGACGTGGCCTTCTGACAGCTGGAGTTTTGTTGCTGCATGACAATGCCAGACCCCATTTTGCCATTCAAACCTAAAATCTGATCAGATATTTTGGGTGGGAACAGATTGACCACCCACCGTACAGTCCAGACTTGGGGCCGAGCGATTTTCACTTGTTCCGCTACCTAAAGGCCTTTAGGTAGGGAAGCGCTTCACCACAGATGACGACGTGAAATAAGCAGTTACAGACTGGTTATCCTCACAGGCGGCAGACGTCTATGACTTAGGCATACAAAAGCTTGTAAAACGTTATGACAAATGTTAAAAAAAAAAAATGGAAACTATGTAGAAAAATAGAGAAACATTTAAGGAATTAAATCAAAAACGTTTTTTGAAAAAATCTGTGATGGTTTATGTTTTATAAGAAATCGGGCCTGACTTTCCGAATAACCCTCGTAAAAACGAGAAACTGTTAAGAACCTTCAAATGTTACTGTCAATTCGTGATATCATATGTATTCGCCATAAATTTAAACATTACGCTCACAATACAGCGTCCAGATATAGAATGAGTGAGTGAAGAGATTTGGGCGGCTCTTAACATCGAGGTCTTAAGAGCAGATGAGGGTGAAGTGAGGTGAGTGTGGAGCAGAGCTGGAATGAAAGGGCGGGGGAGACGGTAGACCGCCGTGGAAACTCGCCTACCCGCGGCATCGTCCGGTACGATTCCCACTTGCAAAAGTCCGGTCAAGATATATAATTATTTACCTTATTCGCTGCTAACTTACCTGGGAGCCCATATGCTGGCTGCGTTCCGTTGCCTGAACTAATGAAGCTGCTAGAAAACTCGTCTGATATTATTTCATTATTATGTATACTCTTGACTGCAGAAGGCAACGGATCAACAACCGTGTGCCTACTTTGCCATTGGTTGGATATACACATGGAGACTGCACATCTTGTAAACAAACTTTGCACGCCTTCACCACACTTAACTTATCTAAATATTTCGATGTACATGTATGTTTTACGTGTAAGGTTGACCATATTGAAAACCACACATATACATCCTCTAGACACACGCATACTCTAATAAAGCTACCGTTGACTGTGTTTCAGCTTTCCAACCTAACTGCACCACGTTTCCACCGGCTATTCGTGTCAACGTAACGTCAACGCAAGGAGCATTGAGCACCACAAGACGCGCAGAGTTAATGCGTGTTATTGGCCGGAACATATCATTAAACAGATGCACTCAATACAGGTAACGGAAAAAATTGTTTGCGCAATGTAGAGGTAACGGAATACGATCCAAGTGTAAACGGTAGAACATATATCTTTTATAAATGCAGACAAATAAAAATACAAACTTGGACAATGAATTTTTTCAGATAGTTGATTTCCAAACTGATCACTTTTCCGTCAACAGCCTATAACAATGTTGACGCAGAAATGTTGAAGGTTTACAATCAGAGGATTCGTGAAGTGAGAATTCGCATGGTGCGCACTTGCAAACGCAATTGTCTGAAGAAAGGATGGAAGCCATCGCAGGTAATCATCCACGTGAGCAGACATACTAGATTTTATTCCTAAATTGTTATAAATATTTACATAAATCTTGGTAAAAAATTTACCCAAAAAATTGTTAACGCACGTTGCTTGGAAATGAACAGATAAGCAGTAATAGTCTATAAATTATATAAGAAGTAATAAACAAAATTTTAGAAACACAAAAATTAATTCCGTAAATATTCGTACCTCACTGAGAGAGAGAAAAAAAGAACGCACCGTTTAGTTTGCTTTCCGTGACGAACCAGGGAGGTAGTAAACTAATCTTCCTACACCAAGACGGTATTTCAGAACACCTGCTTGCATGTGAACCGCCACAAGTTGTGTCCAGTGTGATATCGTGATGAATGCGGAGGAGTCTGAAGGAGACGAGTTCCTCCTCTTTACGAGGCAAGATCAGTCGCTCTCCTTCACCAGGCGGCCGAGGCAAGGCCTGGGCTGCGGCAATAACCTGCCAGTCAATACGGAGCTTCCCGCTCGCTCACTCGCTCGATTGCTACGGGAACTCCTNCCCCCCCACCCCACAATATGTAACACACAGGGACGCGTGTCCTACAGACGCAGACGCGGTACAAGGGCAGAGACAGTGGTCGACTTCACACAACTGATTCTTACAGCGATAAGTCAAGTTGTAATGTATACAGGATGTTTATAAAATCATGGGACAAACATTGAGGGGTGGTAGAGCTCACCAAAACAAACAATTATTGTATAGGAATACATCTGCGGAAGTGACGCGTTGAAGCACAAACACAAAAATAACACATGAAATGCAACACATTGTTTATTTACAACGTCGCCGCTAAATGCCTTTTTACAGCAATGTTGATAATAATTGCTCAAAATTGCTACCACCGACAGTAATGCAAGCTTGGTAGCGTCGGTGGAGTGATTGGCGAACAGATTCAAATACGCCGGGTATTTCACGCACGCCACCATTGTCAGCCAATCACGCCATATGTAGAGGTCGCCAAGCATGCGTGACTGTTGGTGGATGCATTTCCAGCAACTGTTTTAACATTTTCTGTACGGAATCACTCGTTAAGTATGCTGCTAATGAACATTTTATGTTTCCGTTAATGTGTTATGTTTTTTGTGTTTGTGCCTCAACGCGTCACTTCCGCCCATATATTCCTATACAATAATTGTTGGTTTTAGTGAGCTCTACCACCCCTCAATGTTTGTCCCATGATTTTAGAATCAACCTATATACTTGCGTGGAAGCCATCAACATGGAAGACTTAGTGAAGATATTTGGGGGCTCTCAACATCGAGGTCTTGAGAGCCGATGAGAGTGAAGTGAGGTGAGTTTGAACAGCGCCGGAAACGGGATAGCCACGATAAAACCCACCTACCAGCGGCATCGTTCGGCATGATTCCCACATGCGAAAATCTGTGAACGACCCCGCCGGGAATCGAACCCGGTTAGCCTAGGTGGTAGGCGAGTAGTTAACCACTACAACACCGCCGCCCCCAAGGCTGTTCAAGTCTTTAAACATTTTTTTTTAGTGTTATGAAGATATTTAAACTCGAGAGTTTGTTTGTATTTAGGATAGTAACAGCATTTGTTAGTGCATTTATTGATGCTTAATCATGGTTTTTCCCATAAAACAAGTTACACAGAGAACTAAGAAGTGAAGCTGTAAAAATTGAAATACTTGTGTGCGTAGTCTAGTATTTGAAATGTATGTATTTAGAAACATTCTTATCTCGCCAGTAGTCAGTAGTGGTTGCAGGGCATGCGCTCGGCCGCAGATTATTAAGGATCGAATTTCAGTCGGACTTCCGGTATTTTTATATTAACCGAAACTGTTAAATGTATGTGGAACTAATCAAATCTTTAGTCGCACCAACCAAATATTTCTTTGGGGCAACCAAATAAGAACAAAAAAAAAAAAAAAAAAAAAATTATTTGGATTCAACAACAAAATATTTTATTACTCCTATACAAATAATTAATTTGGTTGCACCAAACAAACTTTTATTCAATAAAGCCTTTATTCTCAGTGTTAACGCTATAATTTTGGTTAATAGGAACAAATCTTGTTTCTCTCAAGAGTTTCTTTCTTTCAATGCAAGCCACCTCATCTATGTAAAAGAAATTTGCTTATTATGTTTGATTTAAGTTCTGGTTTTATAAACAACTGTACAGTACCTTATGAAGAATGAAAGCGAATGGAAATGTTCCTGAGTATACAGAATCACTGAAATGTTAAACACGTAATCAGACATACTAGACGAATAGCAGATATCCATAAATGTTATTTCTGAGTTCAATATTTTGTTTTGACTAACAACCGATCGCAATACTGCCTACTGCAACGGTATCCTGTAACTCGTTAGCTGTGAGATAACAGTCGGTAACATCTGTTAACGAGAAAAAACTGTTTGTTACTGAAGAGCTAATCTGTAACGCCTGTCCTTCTGCAAATGTCGATTACAATATAGAAAATCCTCGAGAACATCGGTAACCGAGAAAACTCGTTTTCTTAAGAATGCTAACCACAAAATTTTTTGTTATTTTATATTTACACAACATGCTCTTCCAGCTTTAGATATCATCAGAGATTACTCTTTCCTAGCAAAAAATGTTTTTTCAGCTCATAGGTTTTTCATAACTAAAAGTCAAAATCATAATTTTACTGTTTTAGATATGTGAAAATGGTACAAATTAACTTATGCACAAAAATAAGATAATTCACACTGAAATAAGATGCTAAGAGCTACTTAAAGACGACTATAAATCGCAAAAGAAAATGTTTGTGCAATAAAAAAAAAATCATGAAAATAAGATATTTTTTGCATAATTTTGATTTGTAGCGCCTCTGAATTTTTGTAAAATAACTTTTGCTAAACATACCTTAAAAATAACTATGACAAGAAATTTTAGTTGCCCTTGTTAAATTTTCTGTAAATAGGTTGGTTTATTTTATTTGTACTTTACAAAAACAGTATCATTTTGGCAATGACATGTCATTTTGCTAAATCCAGGCTATCTGAAAAAACTTTATCTGAGGAAAAAATAGTCGCAGATAACGTCTATAAATTAAACAGTATGTGGTACAAATATAATTTTTTTTTCGGGGCCAACGCTCTTAACGAGGGTACGAGACACCTCGGTTACCTTCCGGATTAGAGTTGTATTGCTGAAGTCCGTACGTAAGCAGTAGTCAGCTGGACAATATCCTTACACACTGTGATCGCGGTGGTATAGCGGTCAGACCACTCGCCTCCCACCAAGGCGGAACGGGCTTGATTCCCGGCGGAGTCGCCGGACGATGCCGCTGGTCGGAGGGTTTTATAGGGGATTTCCTGTTTACCTCGCTTTTGCATTCCGACACTGCTACATACTCAACTCACTTCACCCTCATCGGCCCTCAAGACATCGATGTTAAGAGCAGTTCTAAATTAAGTAATTAAAAATTTTGTTTTTCCAATTAATATGTTGAATACAAAATATTAAGGATGTAAATTAAATCACAATGATGTTACTAAATTTATGCACAAGGATCAGCCAGGTTAAAAAAAAAATATAATTACATTTACGTTTGTACAATTTTTTCTGCTATGCATATTTTGTATAAGACATTCACAATTACTTCATACTATTGTGAATCACTACTAAAGTTATAATTTTGGTTACCGATTACGTATCCTTCCGATACATTTAAACATAAGCACTGACACGTGACTTCTACGATTTCACTGTCAAAAGCTTTGTTTACTGTTTGCAACTGTTCAAAGGATTCTATCGTGTTTCGAAAACCATTACGTAAGAATGTTTACAGTTTAGGCCCATTAATATATTTAGGTCAGCTTTATTCAGCTTTATGGGTTTTTAAGAATTTCTGTATTGAAAATAGTTCTTACGGTTATTATTTTACATTGTTAATATATTTGCTATACGTGATATAGCACATTGCATATAGTACACGTTATTATTTTGCTGTGAGTGTTTGACCCTGTTACAACCACGTTGATGAGGGGGTGGGGAGGGGAAGAACTGTAGTATCTAAACTCTGGTTATTGATATATGTTATTTTATTTCGTTAAAAGGACGGCCTCAGTTGGAATAAATATTAAAACGAAAGAGCAACCTGTCCAACGAAAAAGAAGTAAATTGAAGCACGTAACTCACGTCGCTTTTTTTTTTAATGTAGCAGCGACAAACAAAATCTAGCGGTGCGCATGCGCACAAACAGGCCTAGCGTAAATTTAATACCGCTCATATTACTTTGCATGGGTACTTAGTGTTTACTAGGTTTATTTAATTATTTATTTACATTTTTTTTTGGCTGGGATTAGTAATTTGTCGAGATTGTAGCAAACATTAAAATCACAGGAACACAAGCACTTCAGAAAATTGTGTTTCAAACACACACCTACGGCAAAGTTACAAAGTTGTGATAAATAGACAGACGTGACGTCCAAGTAATTAATTTCGTCAAAAAAACAGTTCGCGGTTAAAACGTATAAATTTCGCACGTCCAATATTTGCAATCACGCACACACGCTGGCCCAGCATAACGGAAAGGCAACAATACCCTTTCACGTGTTACAGTATATTTATTCCTACCGTGGAAACACAGTTATGACAACATAGTAACTTTCCTAAGTATTAAAAAAAAAACACAACGTGTACAAACTTGATGTAATAATTTTAAGTATTTTTTGTAGGAAGAAACATGAACACTTAGTTCAGCCACAAACAACACGCCATGTCACCAGACACCAATTCTTCCAACTTCGGGTTTGTTACCGTCCCGCCATCACAACTTAATATATTATAACAAGTATTCAAACATTAAGATAATTTCATTTCTCTTGTAAATTACTAATCCAAAAACCATTATTTTTCTTGTAAGAAGAATGAAATATGCTAAAATTGAGGACACAAATATACATATAAATAAAAAAAAAATATATAATTTTCCTGCTACTAATAGCNGAAAAAAGAGAGAGAGAGAGAGAATGAAAAAAAAGAGAGAGAGAGAGAGAATGAAAAAAAGAGAGAGAGAGAGAGAGAGAGTCCGGCTATTCAAGTTTATTCTTCGGAGAAAAAGAAAACACCATATCACTAGGGTCTACAAAACCGCAACTTGCGCTGATAATTCTAATGAAATATTTCTCCTTCAGTGCTACCAAAAAAATTAATTATTTCAATAGGCAACATACAATTTACAAATGGCATACAAAAAAACTACGTTAAAACAATATTTTAACCTTTGAGCATATGATTGAAGATTTCAACTGTAAACTATTTCTTGCTAGCCGTTGCCAACACATCGCTGCTCCCACTGGATTTAATTCGTATTGAACACAGAATAAATATTGCAAGTTATATAATATTCCAAGTCAAAGTTTATAAAATATTTTAAAATCAATCACAGTGTTATATATTTGTGGTATGCAAGTTATTTGGAAAACACGTTGACATGTTACTCCTAGCGTGATTTTTCAAAGGTTTGTTTCAAAACATCCGACGAAACCATGAATAGATTATAAACAAAGTTGATATGCTAAATTGTATTACTAGTAGTAGTTTTGTTAAACACAAACAATATTTGATGGAAAACTGTCAACGTTGCAAAGAAAAATCCATATTTTCCAATAGCTTTCATTTAGTGCTGAAAATTACATTATTTTAATACTTAGATAGGAAATTAGTTAAAAATATAATTTTAATATTATTCATGTTTTAATATGCATTATAAAATCATTTCATTAAATGAAAAAAAAAAAAAAAAAAATGTGTGGCCGGGATTAAAACTTGAAAGAAATAGAAAACAAGTCACGAAGACGAGACACAATACCTCGACCAACAGTGCTATCAAACAACTGCTGATATATGCATAACCTATGCAAAAATAATGTATCTGCAGTGTTTTTCATGATTATGGAGCCGTCTTAAACGTTTAAAGCATTTTAATGAGGGGGTTAAATGAAGGAAAGATGGAGAATTGGTGGAATGCAAGGGTGCTGGAAATAGGAATGCCTCGAGAAAACCCTCTGCCGATGGCAACGTCCACCATGTTTCTCACATGCGTTATTCCTGGTGACCTCGTCGGGAATCGAATCTAGTATTGATTGGAAGGAGCAGGTGATGAAATTGGTAATGAAAGACATATTCGAACTTGGAAAACATGTAAACAGATCATATTCATTAATTGAAAAATGAGCGTGTTGCAGGTTTATGTTATATGTTTTTCGATTTTTTAGAATTGTTGTATGTTTTTGTGATTTTTGTTGATTTTTATGATTGGGCCGAGGGAAGGCGGTGTTATGAATTTGTCTAGGGGCGAGGCTAGAGGGGTGGAGGGCTGCGGGTAAAAGAAGCGAGTCCCCGAAATCCTTTAAATGGCGCTAAAATAGCCTTTTGTGGGCTCGTTCTTGTTAATAAGGGGACTCGGTGCTTTTTTGATGGAAAAACAGGAAATTTTTAGAGGAAAAGAGAAATTTTGTTTGAAAAAGACGGATTTCAAGGCGGATATGGTTGCTTTAGAAAGAAAAACGGGAAAATTTTAAGGGAAATACGGTAAATTCCAAGATGGCGGACGGCGTTACAGTCCCTTGTCCTTGTCCCCGGAGACCCATAAGCACACTACTCTTAACTGCCGCCAAGACGCTAATTTCCTTGTTACATTGGCGAAGAAAGCTTCGCGTGGACTCGGCATTGTTCGTCCCCGAAACCCGAAACGAGTGGCGTGTGGCTGTTTACAATATCTTTGTGACAACACAAACTTATTACGTTATTCATACAAGTGCTATTCTTGAAAATGATCAAACACTGCAGATTTACAAAACATAACTTTGTTACTCAACAAAATGTTGTAAATATACCAGAATTTGTTAGTTCCAAATACAAAAAAAAAAAAAAAATATTGTGTGCTAATGACGCTTCTTATTGTTGTAATCATTGTTGTAATTTATTATAATAATTGTATTCATTTAAAATCTGCTTAACATATGGTATATATTTGTCACAGTCAGAATGCAACCTACTATTTTCGTTAGCTTGCAGCCGAAGACTCAATAGTTTCCTTCTCAAATGCAAGGAAATGATTGCTGCCATGTACAACTGCTGCAGAGAGATAAACTTTATCTTAGTGCATTTAGAAATGTAAATTTAGGGAACAATTGTTGATTTTTACAATGGTATAATTAAAGAGATCCTCCCAACAAACTGAATTCCAAAAGTTATAGCTCGATTGTTATTAGTATGATCTTTTCCTAGAATGCTGACTTTCAGTGATATTGCCGACACATTTCTAACAGTTTTGAAGTTGTAAATTTGAAAATGTAAAAAAATTACAGAATTTTTAGTAAATTTGCAAATGTAATAAATTTCCAGAATTTTTGTATCTTTGCAAATGTTTTTATGGTTACAAAACCTACAATGCAAGTACAAATATTTTGTCAGTGTTTCTACAAACACATGTGTTGTAAGTTTACAAAAATGCTATTTTACAGGGAGAATACAGAATTTTTACAAATTCTCGTAAAAGTACAAAAATATTATTGTACGATCTACAAAAAATGTTTACAGTGCGGATAAGTGTTCACCGTAGACATTTTGTAAATTGCACTGAGAAGTCATCTGTGCAGTTTCGAACCTTTGTAAAATACAATAGTATCCCTTATAACTCTTTCCGAAATGTTACAAGAGCAGTTAAAAATTTTAGAATTAAGAAAGCATGTAGAGCTTGCAGAATTGTGATGTCAGTCCTAAGTGTAATATGTCTCTAAATCACTATCCTCAATTTCTCCCTGAATGTGACAGTATTTTAATCTTCCCCAAATTAAAAAGAAGACATGTTCAAGTAATTGTCGTTATAAAAGAGAACACCTGCGAGAAAATTACACAATTTTACAACATAAATACACAAAATCAGTATATTATGTCGGAGGGCAGTTAAAAATAGAGTACAGTGTTGCAAAATTGTATCCACATATAAGATCCATATATCTTTTAAGTAATAGAAAATCTTTTATTTGCAACCAAACAACGTGATAATCATGTTCACTCTGAATCTGAAAGTCAATTCCATTTAGTTTGTGCACTGAAAAGTATTTTGCCAGCAAATAACATAAAAGTATTTACACAAAACAAAGTTGTATATACACTGGACACAAATTATCTTTACATTGTCTCGCACATCTCAGGCTCAGATACATTACGATAATATTAAATTGAAAATTTTATTTGTTCAACTAGTTTCTGTTTCCAAGCAAATAATAGTGAAATTTTAATTATATTCACTTTTCTGTTTAGACATGTAAAAAAAAAAAAAATCAGCAAAGGAAAAATATGGGAGTTCTGATAAAAATATATATACATATATGTATTATTCTCCAAATTTTTGCACTTTTGCGAAAAGTTCGTTGGCATTGTTACTAAAGGGTTAAGGACACACGAAAAACCCACAAAAATTAATTTTTGCTGATTTTAACTTTGATTGGAAAATAGGACATTTCGACTTTTTTTGTAATACCCGGACGGACAGTTTACAGGGCCTCAAAAAGAGGACTTGTCCGGGCAAAAGAGGACGTCTGGTCACCCTTGTTGAGTCGGTCTTTATCTCAGTAAATATAATTCGCAAGACATTTTTTCTTTATACTTGTATCTTGTTTATTTGTAACATTTTCTTTAAAAGTGCAATAATAGTTCAATTATTTCTATTCCTCAGTAGCGTAATTTGAAATAAAAGCCTATAATTTGTAATATTACAAATACGCCTTGTAAGTCTATACTTAGTAGGCTACCATATTTTTTACGAAAAAACGTCTTGTGGCATTACAAACGATTCTTTTACAGCAGGGTTTCCAAGATTCTTGTTTCTAAAACAGCGTGGGAGTTGATTTTTGTTTAGAGTCACTTCCGCAGCGCGTCGTTTGGACACGCAAGTTAACGAGTCCAATAGGCAGCATATGCACGCAGACAAAAAAAAAAAATGATAAACCTCGATAAAAATAAACAACATCTTCAATGTAATTTTTATAACCAAAACTTTGATTAATTGATTATTATAGTCAAAAACACCGTCCTGTTACATTTTTAATTATCAGTTACCTTCAGTAACTGGTATGGGGAATATTTTAAGAAACTCAACTTAAACCTTCATTCCTGGACCTCACCCTCACGATGTCTAGCAATTTAAACGACTAGTTCTGGCATTTAGAATCCACATTACCAATTTAAACATTATTATATCCACCACCGAGTCCACTCGTGGACTTGTTGGT
Source organism: Clitarchus hookeri (assembly GCA_002778355.1). Taxonomy (NCBI): domain Eukaryota; kingdom Metazoa; phylum Arthropoda; class Insecta; order Phasmatodea; family Phasmatidae; genus Clitarchus; species Clitarchus hookeri. The sequence goes on along the minus strand of NQII01001028.1, from coordinate 569,371 downwards.
GGTTATTTAAAAGCCCTGTAATATTCAAAATTACTATTTTAATAAGAAACTAGGTGGGAGTTTGCTACTCCCGCCTTCCAACCACCCCCCCCCCTANTTGCTACTCCCGCCTTCCAACCACCTCCCCCTCAGGCAGGGGTGGTTGGAGAACATTACAAACCTGTCCACTGGGGTAACCCAGTGGAGAATAGTGACCGAGGCGGGAAACCGCTGCAAGCACAGTTTGGATATGGGCGGCGGAGGGCGGAGGGGCTTGCCTTTCCTAACCCTCCGCCAAAAATACGTGAAACCCCGGTAGGGTGGTCAAGGGCCCTCACAAGGGCCTGCTCTACCCCCGCTCTGAGCTAGGGCTGTGATGAACAACTGGCGGCGGCGCGCGTGTTGGAAAGTGTTTTGACGAGGATGGTGAGGAACTGTCGGGCATTTCAAAGGCTGCGAGAGTAAACGCAGAGAGTACAATGCACTGGCGGGTAAAACAAGCACTCCACACCTCGCGTTCTATCACGTTCCATACCTCTTTCGCACACACACGCACATGCTCCGATCAAATTATGCAGCTATCACAATACCCCACATCATAAACGCATGCTAAATCTTGCTCATAGATCAGACAACAATGGGTTGTTCACATAATCGCTCTCCCTATATTATTTTACACGTGAAACAAACTCACTCCTGTATTGTCTCGCGCCCCATTGCTGCTCAGTTTCTGCAGAAGAGGTCAGTCAGTTGTATGCGATATTCAACATTACGGCCGGATCGATGGTGCGAATCGCTTTGGAAAACGGAAGGGGAGAAAAAATTATACGCTATACATAAAAAAGGCAATATAGGCCAGTATAAAAGAACAATGAACTCGTGTGATTTTTAATGGCAGGGCGATGCGAATATTAGCTTGGCTTTCATTAAATTAGAACCGCGTTACCACAGTTTCCGTTAAAGGGACGCAAGCAAATTTATATAGCGCCGTGTATGACGCCAGAATCCAAATACATGTACACCTCACAAGAAGTTTGGAATATTGTGCGATAAGACAGTAGTAGTTATGTAGTTCTGTTGTGGTCAACAGAGAACGCACTAAGGCATTGAGCAGGCCTGGGAAAAGTTGAAGACAGCAGTTTGTAATCGCCCACTACCCCCAGAAGCACTTCCAGATCTCATAAGAGCTGCCCAAATGGAATGGGACCCTCGTCCGGAAGATGACATCAACACATTGATTACAAGCATGCCACGGTGTGCTAGGGACCTGTACAATACACACTGAGGCCATACATGGTACAAGCTGCAGTTGGAAGAAAGAATCCCTCCCTAGTCAAATACACCATTAAATTAATTTTGTTTTTCTTTCATGTTTATTTATCTGCGATATTGGGTACTTTTCTTTGTTAGAAACACTTGTGAATTTCACGATTTGTATCGGTACCGTTGGTAACTTCTAATTGCTATGCTTTTTTTTATGTATAATACATACGTTTGTGCAATCTGTATGTATATTAGAAACTTTTTGTGAGATATTTATATAGCGAGAGCAGGAGTACGTGTGTTAAAGAAATGTTTGTTTAGCTCACAGTTCGTCGCCAAGAATTCCATGGAAGAAATAGATTAGATTGGAAATGGCTTATTAACGTACCCTGGTATTATGCCTGAAGGCATATCAGCCTACGGTCTAAAAACTAAATTATGATCTAACTTAAACTAACACCCATGCCTTACCTAGGATTCGAACCCATAACCTCCCGCTCCCCAGACCAGACTAACCGACTGCGCCACGGGAGGTTGGCTCTGAAAGAATAATAAAAGAGTAAACGCATTGAGTACAATGCACTGTAAAAATCAGACTTAAAAAGTCTGATTAAAAAACTCCACCTAGATCTATAAATTACGAAAACGAGCAAAAATTACACCACGGCACGAGTTCGAGTCCCTTCGAGCGGACAGTTGTCTGTTGTACTCTTAGATAAGCGTAGTGTTTTATGTTGTTGGCTTCTGTGAAGCAGCCGGGTCACTGTTGTATGCTGGGAAACACTTACCAATTAAACAGAGTAATATGTGAACAATTTAGGCTTCGCGAAGAACTTCAAATCACTGCTCATAATTACTTCGGTTCAGTTTACCAGCATGAGCAGTTACAAATTTATATTATAATTAGCAAAATTGTTAACGTTTGTAGACTTGTTAAGGAGTCTAATTTATTGCCAGATCTGAATGTTGTATGCTGTAACTAGTTGAGTGCTTACTTTGATGGAAAGATGGCAGAAATGTTTAAAATTGAGCCCTGAAGAACTCGTTGTTAAGAGCCATCCAAATCTCTCAATCTCTCTCTAAAACTAAGCTAACATTTTCCCTGACAATACTCTACTACGCGTCAAGGGTTCAGGCTATTTTCACATCTTATAAACATAACTCAAAGAATCCTTTCATGGAGTTGTTGCAACATTTCCTGTATAAAGAAATTACTTACACTACCTAAATTTGTTACATTATTGATAACGATTCATATATACAAGTAAGGGTGGTGGATTATACAATCGATAATAAAGAAATTATATAAACATAGCTAACTCAAATAATCAGCGTTGTAAATTGCACCTTACAAAACGAGCATAATTGAACAGTTATCTCTCCATACTGCAAAACAGGCGAACCTCGTGGCTGCTGATTTAGTCCGACCTTTAAGTTACGTGTTCGCATCCATGGGTAAGACGTGTGTGTGTGTGAGCGCGCGCGCGTCACTTTTATGTAAGGTTAAGTTAAACTTGCCACCCCCCTTCCCTCTCGATTAGTTAACTGGCATAAAAACCAAACACAATCAGCTCTTTTTAGATGTCCCTTCAATAGTCGAGAAACGGAAGTTCCACACGCCAACTTGTAACTGAAATACAGCTTCTGAACTTGGTAGTCGACGGACACATAAACCGGCTTCTAACATCGGGGTCTTGAGAGCCGATGAGGGTGAAGCGAGGTTAGTATGAAGCAGCGTCGGAATGAAAGGGTGGAGGGAACGGGAGATCCCCGAGGAAACCCGCCGATCAGCGGCATCGTCCGGCACGATTCCCACATACGAAAATCCGGGAGCAACTCGGTTCTCCTAGGTGGGAGGCGAGTAATCTGACCACTACGCCATCGCGGCCTTGTAAGAGAGAAGCCAGCTTGAAAACTGACAGGTGGCAGTACCAGAACAGCAATCCGGGGTATGTATATCCACATCATTGTATTCCCCAGATACCAACACTGCTGGTTTTCATGTAGTGTGTGAGTGAGTGAGTGGAATTGTAAGTGCGCTCGACAACGGGCTCATTAACGCCCACAGGCGTGTAAGGTCAAAAAATATAGTGTTTTGATGTAGAATTATATAAACCAGTAGACCTCAAACTTTCTATCACCACAAACTACTAGTCTTAAAACGCCAAGCCAAAATGGACCATTACCTTCCTCGGCAGAGCTTCCATTAAATTAAGAAAATTTATGAATAATAGTTTTAAAATTTATTTAAGTGTGTTGCCTTCTTTAAACTTATATATACAAGTTAATACGTCGGTGGAAAGTTAAAAATTATTTATTATAATATTATGTTCAATATATTTCAAAGCAGTAAGGGTCATAATACATTTTTGACCACATTTAACATTAAAAAACGCATTATCAATATTTTGACTAGAACAATTCCATTGAGATTATGTTGCTCTATGATTAAAACCACTGAACCGAACTCGGTCAGGCAATATTTATCGACACACAAACTGCGCATGATCCAACACGCGCATGTGCGGTAGTACCAACTAACTTATGAAACATCCATATTTTATCCCCTAACTGAAATGAAGTCAAGGAAGATTTTCAGTAATATTGGTGGATTAAGAACTCATGTTTGTAAAAAGACAATGTATTTGTTTGGCAAGTTACTCACTGTGAAGAAATACTGGTATGGTATATTTTCCTTAGAGAATTGGTTTGCAGGGTACTTTAAAATGCAGGATACGAACAGTTCGCATTTCTATAGGCGATCACAAGGTCACCGCTCACTGGCTGTGTTGACGGAACAGAAGCCGTGTGTCGGGTTAAGGAGCAGCTCGCATCACACAAACTCTGACTTGAAACAGCTGAGACGGAAAGTCAAATGAAGCCTGAAATAGCCAAGGGCTCCGCCCGGCTGGCGTATGAAGAGCATCGCAGTGGTTTGGTAAAAACCAACAAACAAACACACATGTGAACCAGAAACTGTTAGACATTTAGAGTTTGTGCGTGAACACGATGTGGCCGCAGCTTGCCGACACACGAGGCAGGGACTTCGTCTCTAATTCCCTCAGTTGGATANATGTGGCCGCAGCTTGCCGACACACGAGGCAGGGACTTCGTCTCTAATTCCCTTTCCCAACCAAAACAAACATTGTCCAAATGAAAATTTCTCTCCTAGGAAATTTTAATTTGTGTTCTTTGCTCTTTAATTTGGGAGCTAGCTCAAAACTGAAGAGGAAACTGTATCACTGGGTTATTGAATTGTCCTCCCATTTAGAGTCTCAAAAATTATTAACACATATTTTACAATAGTCCAAGACGAACAGAAAAAAACCCCCCATCAGTCCCCCCGGCCGTGAGAAATGGGCAGCACCATTAGGCTGGTACGGCGTCATACCTCACGACGTAATAGCACCGGCGTGTATCGGCGTTCTCTTCCAGGTTAAACAAAAACTCGGAAACTAATTACAGCAAAGCTTTGCGCTCTCTTTTTCCAATGCGCGGCCCCCGCCAGCAGCGCAACTTCCTGTCACGTCGTACATTACCAAACGGGAAACCCCTACTTCCGGTAAAAACCGAAAACGAACCAAAACAAAAATATGTACTAACTCTAAATAACACAAAAATGAAACACAATTAAAATAAGAATGAAATGACAAAAATTACAACTATAAATTTATTTTAAACATATAACAACATAAATATATCTTGACAAATTAATGTTTTTCAATTTATGTTAACACATATTTACCTTATACTATTGCTATAAATTGATGGGTGGTGTACAAATATAATGAAAATTAAGTTAAGATATAAAAAAATTACTAATTTGGGGCTTGTAATTAAATTATTTAAAAATGCAAAAATTTCATTTTTAATAAAAAAAATAACATTTCAGTAAAAATTTACTTTTATATTAAAATTAAATATAGTGCTAAACCGCAACTGGTATAGAATGCCCCTTCGCTGAAGACGATACAATTATTTTACCTGAAATTTGAGAGGATGTCAGCACACTAACAAAAATATTTCTATTAAAAAAAAACTGTACACATATGCACGTGGTTGCAAAAAGAATACAAATACAGGAAAAAACTGGTTAAAATTTTACCAACATCTCAGATAACAAAGTCCTTTTAACCTGAAAAGAAAACACGTTACACTTCAATACATATTAAAAGAAAATATTATTATACTCATGGAAAAACTTACTAATTAACTAGCTAAGTGAGTTTATCGTCTCACTCGCAACATTTATCAATCGTTCGCACACGTTGAGCTATTAGTTACGTGAATAACATTACTTTTACTTCGACCACAAGTGTTAAAGACGCTTCTACATGNGCACACGTTGAGCTATTAGTTACGTGAATAACATTACTTTTACTTCGACCACAAGTGTTAAAGACGCTTCTACATGTGAATAGCGTTCAGCGTTTATTAGGCTATTTTCCACAGCAAAGCGTTTTTTAGACTGGACGTGACTTTTGTCGTAATCACTGATTTACGTAAGTTTTAGTATTTCGAAAGAGTGGAACTTCTTAAAGCGCAGCAAGTTCATCTAATCACTTCAAGTTTATGATTTTACTATATGTTGTTAGAACAANAGTGGAACTTCTTAAAGCGCAGCAAGTTCATCTAATCACTTCAAGTTTATGATTTTACTATATGTTGTTAGAACAAATTCACTCACTGGCCTAGCAGCATTGATATTATTTATCTAATCATCACGTTTAAAGTTCTTTGTACGCGATTTATTATTGAAAGTTCATTCAATTTAAATGCAGCACAATATTAAAGTTTGAAATATTATCTTACTGATTCAATAAAAGAACTACAATATTGTTAAAATTTAAATTTAAAAAATTGCAATGGTGTTTGGGGTTGGTGTTGGCGGCTGTGAAGGACAGTGCAGTATGTGAGATGGCGCTCTTTGCAGTTGGTGTGGCTGTTGTTGTTGGGGGTGTTTGGAGTTGTAGCGAGTTGGAATACATTGAACTTTTACCCTAACCGACAAATCAGAGAGCGCTTTCTAGGACTCTGAACGAGTGACAATTGAAAAGATTTACAATGGCGTGAAATAATCGTGAAAATAAAAATATTAATATTAAGCTGACAATACATGCTGTCACTGATTGCTGAATCAGAAATGTTTCGTATGCAATAACATAAAAGCTAAAACAAATCTTACGAATACGAATCTATTGTATTTGCAGACTTATATGAAGCGAGTGCAGGTTCTAAAAGAGTGATAGTAGAGAAACTTAGAAATAAAGAAAAACATTCGTGAAAATAAATATATTAATATCAAGCTCATAATACATGTTTTCAACTCACCAACATGCAATATTTAATATTAAAAATCACATGTGTAATAACATAAAAAATAAGACAATTATACGAGTCTATTGTATTTGAGGAAACACCCGGTGAGTACAAATTANATGTGTAATAACATAAAAAATAAGACAATTATACGAGTCTATTGTATTTGAGGAAACACCCGGTGAGTACAAATTACATATTTGCAGGTTTTAATGAAGAGATTGTATAATTACGGGCAAAATTTGAGCCAACTATGTGAAAATTATATTTTTATAAGATGCATAACATTACATTCTCAGAATATCGGAATAAATTATAATACTAAAAATATAACTTACTTTAGTCTGCTTTGTTAAAAAAAAATCAAAATCTCAGCATTATAACTTTTATCTGCCTAAATTTATAAATTCGAATTCCAGCAATAGCCAATTAAAACATCTGATACGCCTTTCTTGATAATCTAATGTTATCTTTTGGCACAGCCGTGAAACAATTTACACCAACGCCAAAACTAACTATTGTGCCATGGAACTCATCGCACACTAACCAAAAATCACCCCCATCATCACCAACCGCCTATTGTGCTATTTCATTATTCGAAAGAGATTTATGTAAGGACCACATAACTGTAAATATTTGTAGTCAAATTATTATTATAGTTTTCAATATAAACCACCGAAAAGTTGAGCATTTCGGAAAATGGGAGCGCAAGTTTTTATGCTCGAAATTAATTTTGCCAACTAAATCACATGCCATGTGATCTATTTCATATACACAACATATTAATTAAGTAGGCCTATCAAGGATATTTAACAATCGATACTCGGGTACTGGCATGCTAAATATCTTTTAAAATGGGAATTAATGTGTTTGCCAACACATTTTTGTTAGTCCGAGAGAAAATAATAATAATATTAATTTTTTTCCCTTGGAAGAATAAAAATAAAAATGGCAAAAATATCAAGAGATATCCGAGTAGCAATAGTTAAACATCCTTGATACCTAATATGTTGTGTATATGATATAGATCACATTACATGTGATTTAGTTGGCAAAATTAATTTCGAACATTGAAACTTGGGTCCAATATTCCAAAATGATCTACTTTTCGGTGATACATTTTGAAAACTCTAATATTTGTCTACCAATATTTAAGTTGCGTGGTNTACCAAAATTATCTACTTTTCGGTGATATATTTTGAAAACTCTAATATTTGTCTACCAATATTTAAGTTGCGTGGTACTAATAAATAAATATCTTTCGTATAATGGAATAAAAAATTATCGTGAAATATGGCCTGGAGCCCAGGAGGAGCTTCGCGGAGGAAGGAGCAGGCCTTGGGTAACATTCCACACTGTTGCCACGTCGCTGGGATCGACAATATCTCGTCCAGGGTCGCAGTGTGAAAGGCTGAAGCGCCATANGGAGGAAGGAGCAGGCCTTGGGTAACATTCCACACTGTTGCCACGTCGCTGGGATCGACAATATCTCGTCCAGGGTCGCAGTGTGAAAGGCTGAAGCGCCATACTCACTGCGAAATGAATAATAAGTTGTCGCATTGAGATGCTAATGGCACAGCAGCACAAAGACGGAGAAGTAGACGGTGTCATCCTTCTCGCTCAGAGTAAGAAATTGGTCGCTCCGAACGGCGCAGAATGCACGTTGGTCTCTCTCGTCACGTCCTGTTTACGAGCCGCCAGTGTCTGTGTGATCGTATTGCAGCTCAAGTTGACACAGTCGCTGCGTTACAACACCGACTCACGTACTTGAAATGGTGAAATATACTGTGTCTACTGTATGCTAGACACTTGCAAGCACATTTGAATCTGGAGTATGGCCTGGGATAGTTTCCTTGAGAAAGAGACCACAAAGACGCCGTCAACGTAGGTAGGGCTTAACGTATTGTCGCCAGCGAGGTCATTAGAGACGGAGCAAGTTGCTCAAAGAAGCAGGANATGTGTAATAACATAAAAAATAAGACAATTATACGAGTCTATTGTATTTGAGGAAACACCCGGTGAGTACAAATTAAATATTTGCAGGTTTTAATGAAGATATTGTATAATTACGGGCAAAATTTAAGCCAACTATGTGAAAATTATATTTTTATAAGATGCATAACATTACATTCTCAGAATATCGGAATAAATTATAATNAAGCCAACTATGTGAAAATTATATTTTTATAAGATGCATAACATTACATTCTCAGAATATCGGAATAAATTATAATACTAAAAATATAACTTACTTTAGTCTGCTTTGTTAAAAAAAAATCAAAATCTCAGCATTATAACTTTTATCTGCCTAAATTTATAAATTCGAATTCCAGCAATAGCCAATTAAAACATCTGATACGCCTTTCTTGATAATCTAATGTTATCTTTTGGCACAGCCGTGAAACAATTTACACCAACGCCAAAACTAACTATTGTGCCATGGAACTCATCGCACACTAACCAAAAATCACCCCCATCATCACCAACCGCCTATTGTGCTATTTCATTATTCGAAAGAGATTTATGTAAGGACCACATAACTGTAAATATTTGTAGTCAAATTATTATTATAGTTTTCAATATAAACCACCGAAAAGTTGAGCATTTCGGAAAATGGGAGCGCAAGTTTTTATGCTCGAAATTAATTTTGCCAACTAAATCACATGCCATGTGATCTATTTCATATACACAACATATTAATTAAGTAGGCCTATCAAGGATATTTAACAATCGATACTCGGGTACTGGCATGCTAAATATCTTTTAAAATGGGAATTAATGTGTTTGCCAACACATTTTTNTAACAATCGATACTCGGGTACTGGCATGCTAAATATCTTTTAAAATGGGAATTAATGTGTTTGCCAACACATTTTTGTTAGTCCGAGAGAAAATAATAATAATATTAATTTTTTTTCCCTTGGAAGAATAAAAATAAAAATGGCAAAAATATCAAGAGATATCCGAGTAGCAATTGTTAAACATCCTTGATACCTAATATGCTGTGTATATGATATAGATCACATTACATGTGATTTAGTTGGCAAAATTAATTTCGAACATTGAAACTTGGGTCCAATATTCCAAAATGATCTACTTTTCGGTGATACATTTTGAAAACTCTAATATTTGTCTACCAATATTTAAGTTGCGTGGTACTAGTAAATAAATATCTTTCGTATAATGGAATAAAAAATTATCGTGAAATATGGCCTGGAGCCCAGGAGGAGCTTCGCGNCTACCCAATTGATAAAAGCGTACAATAACCGAAAACACTATATTCGCTTCAAGTTTCGCACTAATTTCACTAAAACCTGTAAGCGTTTTCTGGAGCTGAACAGCAAGACAGTAACGAAAATACATTAATTATAAGTACATTATCATTTCTTGCACAAAGTTGTAACAGACTAGCTGTTGCATTATCAATGTTAACCAGAAAAATTGAGCTAAGAAATGAAGACATGATAATGTATGAAATAGCAATGTTTTTTTCACGGAAGTATCATTTACTAAAACGTGTTAAAGACTTCAGAAAATTTTCTAAACAAATTAATGTTATTTGTCAAACTTCATCATTATCCTACTAATATTATAAATGCGAAAGTCAGTCTGTGTGTGTGTGTGTGTATGTTTGTTACCACTCAGCTCCATAACGGCTGAACGGATTTTGATGAAATTTGGTATGTAGGTACTTTAGGTCCTGGAATAGGACATATGATACTCTTTATCCAGGAAAATTGTACGGTTACTGTGGAATAACAACAAAACGTAATTCTGCAACGACTGGAAACGTGACCGAAATAGTTTTTTCCTCTGGTGTCAGAGTTTATCAGGCCGCCCAATGACCTATGAAATGGCTTAACGACTGCTATCAATCGACAACAACCGGGACCGAATATTTAACGTGCCCTCTGAAGTCCGGAAGCTCTCAGATGTTATGCCACTAAACGGTCACCCATCCAAATGTGTGCCGCTGGGAACGTTGCTGAACTTTGGTGATCGATTAAGATCCCCCAGCCAAGCACAAAAAGTAGTACCTAGGTACACTTTTTTCTAAAGCTACAACTTGATGAAACTCACGTTTTGATTTTCATACGTAGACGATGGAAAGCGGAAATGTGGTAACTACGCGATCGTTACACAGATACACTCCAAAAATAATACCCTACTTATTGGCTATCGGGTAAAAAACATTTCCTTCCTTTTTGGGTGCCATAATCAGTTAAAAACCTAAGCCAACATAGTATAATTTTATAATTCTGTTTTCACATAAATGAATTGNAACTACGCGATCGTTACACAGATACACTCCAAAAATAATACCCTACTTATTGGCTATCGGGAAAAAAACATTTCCTTCCTTTTTGGGTGCCATAATCAGTTAAAAACCTAAGCCAACATAGTATAATTTTATAATTCTGTTTTCACATAAATGAATTGTCTTTTTCCAATTTATTTGTAAGTGTATCACTTTAAACTCAATTGTGCCAAGGCGAAGCCGGGCCGGTACACTAGTATTGCTATAAACGCAGTTTGACACACAGAAGTTGGTTTGAAAAATATCAAAGGAAATTTAAGGTGCATGGTATTTTCAGATTATATAACAATGTTTACGGTATCTGGCATTCGTTAGTAAATTTGACTGGTCAGTTACTTGCTTAAAATGCCGGAAAAATGAGTAATAGTAGATGTCGTTCGTCTTTTTTGAAGTTAGACGATCTTGAACATGACTTTGTATACAATCATCACTTAACGTTTTTCAAAAATATATTTATATTAATTTATATAATTAACGAAGAATGAGATTCCACTGAATGTGATATTTATGATAAAATAATTCAGGAATATAATTTTTTTGAATGTTAAAAATATTGGGAATATTAAACGTGTGATACTGGCAGAGTATATACACTGAAAAGCATTTAATCGTTTCCTTACCCTATTTTCTGTATATAAATATGTACATATAATAAATATTANATCGTTTCCTTACCCTATTTTCTGTATATAAATATGTACATATAATAAATATTAGAATACAAATAAGGCAAAGTTAAAACATTAACTGTTTGAAACACGTAGTAGTGTACTGATGTAGGTGTTAAAGTAATGACTTTGCAAAATAAAAAGCATTATAGAATAGGTTTACTATTCTTTGATTAGTATTTTAAAGGTATATATGTACTGTATATATATGTATAGTGATAAGTCTTAAAATCTTCACCACCCTGTTTGTACGTGCTGCTATTACATTATTTCCAAAATCGTCAATGACACTATTTTTGCTTATTATTTCACTGAGACAATTCACTGTTAAATATGTACAGACAACTTCTTCATTATCTAAAATAAAAGAGGAAAGAAAATCACTNTACTGAGACAATTCACTGTTAAATATGTACAGACAACTTCTTCATTATCTAAAATAAAAGAGGAAAGAAAATCACTTTGGGGATACAACAATGTAGATGGCTTTTAAAAGTCATGTGTAATTTTTTAATTGCAGATAGATTTAAAAATCGCAGAAAGAAATATACATTAAAGACTTTCACAAATTATCGCACTGTAAATTGCCATTGAAAATAATAATTTAAATTTTATTGATGATATGACTTAGAACATAACATTTCGTACTGAAACTTATCACGCGATATAGATTAAATTAATNTAAATTTTATTGATGATATGACTTAGAACATAACATTTCGTACTGAAACTTATCACGCGATATAGATTAAATTAATCTACTATATAAAAATAAGTCGGGTTTTCCTTCCTGACGCTATAACTCCAGAACGCACGAACCGATNCAGCGAGGTCATTAGAGACGGAGCAAGTTGCTCAGAGGAGCAGGAGCAGAGGAGGAACCGGCCATGGCCTGTAGTAAGGAACCACCCTAGCATTCGCCTGGAGTGATTTCGGGAAACCATAGCATAATCAGCATTTCCGGATCAGGAATCGAATCCACATCCTCTCGAATGAGAGTCCAGTGGTTTCCCACTGAGCCATCTTTCTNGCCTGTAGTAAGGAACCACCCTAGCATTCGCCTGGAGTGATTTCGGGAAACCATAGCATAATCAGCATTTCCGGATCAGGAATCGAATCCACATCCTCTCGAATGAGAGTCCAGTGGTTTCCCACTGAGCCATCTTTCTAGATGCGGGACTGTCATGGATGCAATAACACTAGTAGAATGAAATGAGGCATTGGCCGCAATAGAGAAGCAATATGGTGCGACGGGGCGGGAAAACAGGAATATCTATATAAAACCAGACGGATTGTACAACACAAAGTTTTGTAAACATAAACTAGGTAGAGCCACTACTCACAACACGCTCTATGACGTGAGTTTCATCCTTGTGTCATCCAGTCTTGTGCGATACTTTTTGCCTTCATCGCTGTGCTCATCTGTGCTATTTTGGTTAGGGATTCGTTATGCAACCTTTGTTTTGGTTTTCTATTGTGTCATTAATTTGACAAAATTCCTTGTGTGATGTATTAGATNTCAGCATTTCCGGATCAGGAATCGAATCCACATCCTCTCGAATGAGAGTCCAGTGGTTTCCCACTGAGCCATCTTTCTAGATGCGGGACTGTCATGGATGCAATAACACTAGTAGAATGAAATGAGGCATTGGCCGCAATAGAGAAGCAATATAGTGCGACGGGGCGGGAAAACAGGAATATCTATATAAAACCAGACGGATTGTACAACACAAAGTTTTGTAAACATAAACTAGGTAGAGCCACTACTCACAACACGCTCTATGACGTGAGTTTCATCCTTGTGTCATCCAGTCTTGTGCGATACTTTTTGCCTTCATCGCTGTGCTCATCTGTGCTATTTTGGTTAGGGATTCGTTATGCAACCTTTGTTTTGGTTTTCTATTTTGTCTTTAATTTGACAAAATTCCTTGTGTGATGTATTAGATGTTTTATATGTATCTTTCACTACAGCTACTCTCGGCTCGTTTTTCCGTGATGGTTTCGTATCTAGACTTGCTTTTCTGTGACGGCACAGTTTGCAAGAATATTTCTAACAACTTAGGTGGAACGAGCAATATTCCCCTTGAGTGCAGTCGAGAGTCATTAACAGCGCTTGGTACCTTCAAGGCAAAAGTTCTCTCTCCTCAATATACCTGTTACTATTAAGTTTTATAAGAAATGCTTGGTGTTCGGATTTGCCAATTCTGGTTGAAACTGGGTACACTATATGCGGTGACTTTTCCAATGATCATGGATGTTGTGCATATTATCTACTCTAAAAACACTCCGTGATTAAGACTCAGTCCANGTTCTCTCTCCTCAATATACCTGTTACTATTAAGTTTTATAAGAAATGCTTGGTGTTCGGATTTGCCAATTCTGGTTTGAAACTGGGTACACTATATGCGGTGACTTTTCCAATGATCATGGATGTTGTGCATATTATCTACTCTAAAAACACTCCGTGATTAAGACTCAGTCCATTGAAGACTACTTAGCATATTTTCACTATCACGTTTCTTACTGATGTTTGAGGCTCGGGTTCTGATAACAGTAACGATATGCTCAGTCGTGAACTTGGATCTGCTGGATGAGCTAGTGGGTTTATAAATCACAGTTAACTGCAAATGTGTATTGTCATTGGCTTAAAATAGGAATGAATCTCCATCATCGTAGTGCATTTGATCTGAACTGAAAACTGCTGCCTCGCGAATACACGCATGATACACTGAAGAGCCAAAAAAACTGGTAAACCTGTATAATATCGTGTAGGGCCCCGCGAACAAGCAGATGTGCCGTAAGACGACGTGGCATGGACTCGAATAATGTCTGAAGGTATGCAGGAGGCATTGAAATCTGCGCCAATTTGAGAAAGGGTTGCACGTCTATCACGTTTAATGATTCTCGTCAGACGTCGTTTGTCCCGTTCGTTCACGATATTTTCCAGCCACAGCGATGTCGAATATTTGTTGTTTTAACGGATTCCCGATATTCACGGTACACTCGTGGAATTGTCGTACGCGAAAATCCAAATTTTATCACTACCTCGGAGATGCTATGTCCCATCTCTCGTGCGCCAACTATAATACCACGTTCAAACTCACTTAAATCTTGATAACCTGCCATGGTAGCAGCAGTAACTGATCTAGCAACTTTGCCAGACGCTTGCTGTCTTATATAGGCGCTGCCGACAGCATCGCGTTACTCTGATTGTTTCCATACCTCTGTTATTTGCATACGCACGCTTATAACAGTTTTTTTTGGCTCTCCAGTGTACATGTTTACTACAAACGTTCGCTTGGAAGCAGTTAAATCCCACGTTTTTATCATTTAAACAATTTACTTTGAACAGTGTAAATTTTTACGTTCACGCAATCCAAATATTAAGTACATCAATTTTAGTAACGAAAAAAAATCCAACATTTTCTACCTTTTGTTCTACTTATAGGATACAAATTACATCAACATGTATATACGCTAGATGTCGTTTAAATTATGTTAAGATAATGGCGGCAATATGGACTAAACTGTGTCGTTTTTGCTGTCTCATCGATTATTGCTATTGCTCATAAATCCATTATCTTCTTTATTTCCATGTTGCCTTTGTGTAGATATTTTGTGTATTTATGATTGCTCTATTGCACCAAACGCAAGTAGCTCCAGAGAACTGATACGATGCAAATTTGCGCCTCTCTGCTTCCCGGAGGGTCACACGCATTTACCTGATTCACGCGAACTAAGTAAATTAGTGTAATTTACAGAAAGCAGGTGTACAACGGGCGCTACCGAAGTTGATGGTTAGGAGCGGGGAATGCCGAAGGGACGCACGGCTAACTCTCCTCACTCGGCCGGAGGTGTACGACCCACGCAAAACGCGTAGCGCCCGAACGAAACTTGTGCGACTGTTGAAGTTGCGTGTGACATGCCACCTGTGCAATCGAAGCTCAAGGGAAAAGGTTGTGCGCTGCACAGCCAATCACGGGGGGTTGTTTATAACGTATTGCGCTTCATGGAAATGAACGCGGCTGATGATACCTCTTACAAAGGCTCGACTGCGAACCGCCACGCCGTTGCAACTGGGATATGCGGACGTACTGTGCGGCGAACCATGTGGGGGAAGGAACATATCTGTCGGCAGAAGGAGCGTCTTTCACGACGCCAAACAACAAACGACAACGTGATGAGCCTGTGACCAGCTTGGACGCCGTTGACGCGAGCGTGGTGCGAAGTACAGTGTACGCACTGTATGCTACCAATACATGTTGTACCGACATACATCGTACCGTTCTCACTATTGTGGTTGTGTGTGTACTACTATGTAACACGTTCTGCACGGTGTATGCGAATGCATGCTCGCAACCAATACTGTGCCGTCTGTGGCAGCTGATATTACATGTACATGTAATTGCGTATAATATCGCTACTGTTCCCTGTTCGCATGCCTAATGTACTTGGGGCCGACGTTTTCATCCCGGGTTATACCAGGTGTTTGTGCGCCGGCCTGCTGCCCGACGCCCTGGAATGACCTCCACCACGCAGCAGCTACTTCATAGCCACCTCACGTGGTGCGCGCTCTACATGCCGTATATAGGAAGCAAGGTGGCGCTAACTTGCGCCTGATTAGTTTTCTGGAGCAATTTTTATTTGCCCATTGTAGGGAGGTGGCATGAGAATCACTATTTCTACTCGTAGTATACTTGTGAATGTCCTTTTAAAAAATTATAATTATAGTATTTCATGTTATTATTTTTTATACCTTTTCACGACTAAATGTTATTACTTGGTATTTCAGAACATTTAAATGCAACATCTACCGTTATGGAACTCAAACTACCCAATTGATAAAAGCGTACAATAACCGAAAACACTATATTCGCTTCAAGTTTCGCACTAATTTCACTAAAACGTGTAAGCGTTTTCTGGAGCTGAACAGCAAGACAGTAACGAAAATACATTAATTATAAGTACATTATCATTTCTTGCACAAAGTTGTAACAGACTAGCTGTTGCATTATCAATGTTAACCAGAAAAATTGAGCTAAGAAATGAAGACATGATAATGTATGAAATAGCAATGTTTTTTTCACGGAAGTATCATTTACTAAAACGTGTTAAAGACTTCAGAAAATTTTCTAAACAAATTAATGTTATTTGTCAAACTTCATTATTATCCTACTAATATTATAAATGCGAAAGTCAGTCTGTGTGTGTGTGTGTGTATGTTTGTTACCACTCAGCTCCATAACGGCAGAACGGATTTTGATGAAATTTGGTATGTAGGTACTTTANTTTCCCGATCCAGTGCAATGGGAAAATTGTTGATGCAATGCAAGCTCATTGTTTGGGATGAGTGCACAATGGCACATAAGAAATCACTTGAAGCACTTAACTTCACACTGAAGGATCTTCGGCGAAATAACAACATCTTTGGCGGCTTGATGATATTGTTGGCAGGCGATTTCAGGCAGACGTTGCCAGTAATTCCCCGTGGAACGCCTGCAGATGAATTGAATGCTTGCCTGAAGGCATCACCTTTATGGAATAACGTAAAAACATTATCGCTAACCACTAATATGAGAGTTCAACTTCAAAATGATCAAAGTGCTGCACAATTTTCCAAACAATTGTTAGCTGTTGGAAATGGAAAAGTCCCAGTTGATGCGACATCTGGATTAATTACTCTTACCAACGAATTTTGCCGATTTGTAGACTCTCAATTAGCTCTTATTGAAAATGTTTTCCCAAACATTAGTGAGAATTATCAGAATTATGCTTGGTTAAGTCAACGAGCAATTCTTGCCGCAAAGAATAATGATGTACACGCACTGAATTTCACCATTCAATCAAAAATTGCTGGCGATTTGGTGACATACAAATCCGTTGATTCCATAAGAGATCCCGATGATGTAGTAAATTATCCAACGGAGTTTTTGAACTCTCTGGAGTTACCAGGATTTCCACCACATAACTTGCAACTCAAAGTTGGTACAGTTATTATGATATTGCGTAATTTGAATCCACCGCGACTTTGCAACGGTACTCGACTTTCGGTAAAAAGACTTATGCCGAATTTGATTGAGGCAACCATTATTAACGGAAAGTACGCAGGTGAAAATGTATGTATTCCTCGAATACCAATGATTCCGACTGATCTTCCGTTTGACTTCAAACGATTGCAATTTCCAGTTCGCCTTGCGTTCGCAATGACAATTAACAAGTCGCAAGGCCAATCGCTTAGTGTTTGCGGGATAAATTTAGAAAATCATTGTTTTTCACATGGGCAGTTATACGTTGCGTGTTCACGAGTTGGGAAACCATCCGCTTTGTTTGTGTTAACGTCAGACCAAAAAACAAAAAATGTGGTTTACCAAAGAGCACTTCAATGAAACGTAATTACTTTGGATTCACTTTCATTTACTTAGAGAAGTTCAATTCATTACTGTTGTGAAATGAAATAAAATTTTTCCTNTTATTAACGGAAAGTACGCAGGTGAAAATGTATGTATTCCTCGAATACCAATGATTCCGACTGATCTTCCGTTTGATTTCAAACGATTGCAATTTCCAGTTCGCCTTGCGTTCGCAATGACAATTAACAAGTCGCAAGGCCAATCGCTTAGTGTTTGCGGGATAAATTTAGAAAATCATTGTTTTTCACATGGGCAGTTATACGTTGCGTGTTCACGAGTTGGGAAACCATCCGCTTTGTTTGTGTTAACGTCAGACCAAAAAACAAAAAATGTGGTTTACCAAAGAGCACTTCAATGAAACGTATTTACTTTGGATTCACTTTCATTTACTTAGAGAAGTTCAATTCATTACTGTTGTGAAATGAAATAAAATTTTTCCTTTTCAAATATAAAAAAAATGTTTCTTCATGTTTTAATCACCAAACAAAATGTTGCATAAAACGAAGCCATCTGGTGGCGAAACGGAGTTCGCCGGGTTTGCTAGTATTAGTGTAAATAATGTATCAAATTTATTTATTTTTGAAGCCTTTTCTCTGTATAATTTTAATGCCTTTAAAACAAAATAATAAAATGTAATATAATTAAACAATTAATATGCTTACAACTGACGTGTACTTTATATTGATGAAAGTAGTCACACGGGAGTCTTTTCATTGGTATAGCAAAGTGGGGACTCATCACTTCATTTGGTATTTCCCTTGACAATTTGTAGAATTCTTTTGCGTTGTGACATGCGTGATTTGACATTCAATTCTTAAAATATATGTTTAATAGAATAGCTCAGGGTTAAAACCAACACCCAAAGACCGGTTTTACGACCCCTTGATAAANTTCTTAAAATATATGTTTAATAGAATAGCTCAGGGTTAAAACTAACACCCAAAGACCGGTTTTACGACCCCTTGCTAAACCCCTGGCCAAAAATTATATGCTGGCTAACACTGAATTTCCTTGAACCACTTCAAGTCAACGTATAACAGCGACTTAGCTCCCAGTTGCTGGTTACTGAGGATAAACGAGGTGATACGTCTACCAACTGCAGGTTGGGGAGAGAGAAAATAGCGTCATATCTGGGATGAACGGCAGAAATACGACGATTACGAGTATTTATATAATAAGTACAGTTGGGTATTTTGAAATACTCCCCAGTGATGCAATTATTTATTTGTGTGCTCGTATTATGAATACTTTCATCGAGCAATATTTTAACGTAACTTTACACAATGGCATTTTCGTTTTGATAGTCAGTTATCGTTTTGGACGTTACTGTGCTGCTATCTTGCAGGCAACCGCGAACCACAGAACATGTAGCGTGGCGGCTGTACAATTAATCATAAGAGCTGCTTTTTGAATAAAGTAAAGTTGTTCAGACGTTGCCAAATATTTAAACAATAAAACAATTCTTAACTTAAAATTTAATTTGGTCAAATGATAAAATCGTACTTTACTCATATAACATTTCACATTGCAGGGAAAAACTGCACTTTTTTGTTATTACATTTTTTGGATTCGCCGCTGTCTGTTGCATGTGTAAATACAACATGGCAACGAGACGTAAACATCGAAAATATTTGTTAATGTTCGGTTATTGTTATTATAATCAATCGGGAGTAACAGATACGAAATAAAATATAATTTTTTTTTCACGAATATATAATTTTTTCACTTTTGCTTTCCGATATAGGAAGCTTAAAATATAGTAACCACACAATGTCGGTATTATTAAATCGCATTTAATAAATCTTTAACAACAAAAATGATACGTTTGAAATATATGAAATATAAATAATAACTAGTTAAAATTGTTAAAATGTTGTTCTTGAAACAGCACGATCTCGAAAAGTCACTAGCTTTTAGTTAACTTTTGTTACCAACATATACAAAATCAGACACGAACTTTCAGATTACCATAGTAGGCTACACAATAGTGTGATGGGGGGGGGGACACAACAACACTAGCTTCTATTTAGCCAACAGTCAATCCCAACTCCCAGCTAGCCAACCTCCAGATTTAGCGGGAGGTGTTAAAACCCACCCTTAACACGAATAAAATTAATATTCCCTAACGCACGTATTTAATGAAGTGAAGATATACAAAGTTGTGGGTATTTTTGGATGTGGATTTCATTAAAAATCCNCCTAACGCACGTATTTAATGAAGTGAAGATATACAAAGTTGTGGGTATTTTTGGATGTGGATTTCATTAAAAATCCCCAGTAGTATAACGCTACTTAGGCGTAAACTTTTGTGTTTGTAACCATGTTGCAGTACGTTATTTAGTATTTTCTAGCATAGCCATAAGTCGGTTTTGCAAGATAACTCCTGCAGTGAAGTGAAGATGAAGAGAACTTGTCAAGATAAGGAAACAGCTCCAAACAAATACACACTGCACGAGGAATGTAACAACGGCACTGGAAATGCTTTTATAAAACAAAATAACAAAGTTGAGTCGAGAGATTATGGTTGGCTTAAACATCGATTTCTTGAGCCCCGGTGAGTGTGAAATGAGGTGAGTATGAAGCAGCAGCGGAATGCAAGGGCGGGGGAAACGCGTGGGCCCCGAAAAAATGCCACCGGCAAGCAGCAACGTCCGCCACGTTTACAAATTAAAAAATCCCGGTGGTTCCGCCGGAATCCAACTGGTTCAGCTTGGCGTGTTACACCACCGTGGCCTTGCGCACAAAATAAGCGGCACCCAAGGGTTAGTAAGTGTGCGTATTTTACATACACACATACACACACACATATATATATATAAATATATATACACACATCGGATGTTCACGAACAAATTATAATAAACACCAGAGTTGGGTAGATAAGTACNATATATATACACACATCGGATGTTCACGAACAAATTATAATAAACACCAGAGTTGGGTAGATAAGTACAAATTGATCATATTTCATCAAGGAACCAATAGTATAACGTCCAGAGTTAACCTACTAATGGCAGTGGCAAAGTGCAATATTTGTTATAATTTGTTCGTTAACATCCGGTGTGTGTGTATGTATTATAATCGAACATGTAAAGTTATGGACTCAGGGGTTTAGTCAATTCAGACCCCTGCTTTTTGAAACGTTTATTTCATTAATACCTCTGTGCAAAAATGTGTTTCCCGTAGGAAAAAAAAAACCTNACCCCTGCTTTTTGAAACGTTTATTTCATTAATACCTCTGTGCAAAAATGTGTTTCCCGTAGGAAAAAAAAAACCTAAAAATGTACACAGAAGACAAAGTTACTTGTGAAATATGTAACTATTGGAGCGTGTTTGAATTTCATGGCGTGGGAGTAAGCCGGCGGAGAGGCCTGAATGTACGCGCGCGCACACACAGACACTCTCTTCCGGAGAGAACGGCTGACCGCTGGAAGATACCGCATTACGACGAGAGATCCCCTGCGGCATATGCAACTCTCTGTACTGCAGAGGTACGTGGGCGGCAGAACACACACACTGGCAGGCGCGAGCGACAAAGCGCGCGACCACGGCGAAGTAGTGAGCTCTCCACGGAGAAATTTCTCCGAGCTTCAAAATTAAACAAATAAAAACTCTGCAAGCTACTGACGGCAAAGTGGGCACTTTCGAAAACCCTGCTTATGTTTACTTGAATGCACAACGCCGTGAGCTGTATCGGTCTAGTTAAACNAGAGAACGGCTGACCGCTGGAAGAAACCGCATTACGACGAGAGATCCCCTACGGCATATGCAACTCTCTGTACTGCAGAGGTACGTGGGCGGCAGAACACACACACTGGCAGGCGCGAGCGACAAAGCGCGCGACCACGGCGAAGTAGTGAGCTCTCCACGGAGAAATTTCTCCGAGCGTCAAAATTAAACAAATAAAAACTCTGCAAGCTACTGACGGCAAACTGGGCACTTTCGAAAACCCTGCTTATGTTTACTTGAATGCACAACGCCGTGAGCTGTATCGGTCTAGTTAAACTGTGGAATTATTAGAAAAGTAAATGTTTTAAAAATTGGCTGATTCTCACACTTATAAGCGTTAAAAAAACAAAAAGCAGAATAAATCGTTTATTATTCACAACAGTTTTAATCCAACATCAAGATATGTAACTACTTTTGTCAAGTAGTTGCAACTTTACTGGGCGCATGCAAATTAATTACCCGTTANTCAACATCAAGATATGTAACTACTTTTGTCAAGTAGTTGCAACTTTACTGGGCGCATGCAAATTAATTACCCGTTAAAATACGTGCAGGTAGGGGTAGTGACATATTCCAAATGTTGATTTCAAAAGCGCTGAAATACCTTGCCGTAAACTGACTTTAAATTCAGACGCTCAAGACCGGAAAACAAAAGGGAAAGCCGTTACGAATTTCAAGATTTCGGTTAAATTTATTTGGCGTATCTTTTAAATTAATTGCGATAGTTTGTTGCATGTAACAGGAAAGTATACAAAATGACTTTGAAACAGACTTTACGAGGCCAGGCCACGGTGGGGCACTAGCAAGATGACTTCCACCAAGTGTAGTAACCACCTGCATACCAGGACATCAACTCCGCTACGCTCCGTTACTGCGGTAACCTGTCATCAAACTTTCCAAATCATGAACTAAGTGGTTCCGGGCCTGCATATACGTGCACATGATAAATACTTATTTGTTTCTCGGTCAAGCTGCATACTCCTCAGGCATTAGTACATACAACTTTCAACATATACTTACTGCTACCTCGAAAACAATTTAATTGCGCGAGTGCCGACAAAACCGTCATTTTAATTGTTGATTTTTACATGCATATTACTATTTATTTACGAAACATACAGTACAGCACAGTGTTTCTAAAATAGATGCCTAAAGAAGGTACCAACCCCATTCAGGCACTTAAGAGGGGATGATATTTCAACAACATTTCCACATGGTGAAGATCACTCTTTCCTCTTCAGTACTGTTCAAATTTATTTGCGTTGTCTCAAANTTCAACAACATTTCCACATGGTGAAGATCACTCTTTCCTCTTCAGTACTGTTCAAATTTATTTGCGTTGTCTCAAACGGTTTCTGATATTTGCAAAGAAATGTAATTTTCAATTTTATCTTCAGGGAACCACAACTGCTACGGTTTTTTATTTAATAAATACATTTTCAAATTAATTTAGAAAGGAATTAGCTCCATAAATAAACACACTACGCCCTGACTCACCGTGTGTAATGTTTCCAGGNTTCAACAACATTTCCACATGGTGAAGATCACTCTTTCCTCTTCAGTACTGTTCAAATTTATTTGCGTTGTCTCAAAACGGTTTCTGATATTTGCAAAGAAATGTAATTTTCAATTTTATCTTCAGGGAACCACAACTGCTACGGTTTTTTATTTAATAAATACATTTTAAAATTAATTTAGAAAGGAATTAGCTCCATAAATAAACACACTACGCCCTGACTCACCGTGTGTAATGTTTCCAGGCAGATATTTAAGTTTTTGTAATTTTCTATTTCTGTTTTAGTTGCCGAATATGCAATCAGTTTCCATTAAAGTATTTTATAGAAATCAATGGAGTTACCTATCCTTGGTATTGAAATAGCAATATGAAACTAATTTCGTATTTTGTATTATTAATTTATATGGCCACTTACTACCTCCTTCAATGACAGTGAATCAGTTATGCCTAATAGCAAATACTTTAGCCTATCCTGACGAATAATATCTAACGGGTATTGTATAGAATATAATTATTTTACCCAAAGTACAACCCTATTATTACTTGCATGGCCTTCTCTCGTATCTCGTATATGGAACCGTAGTAGATAGTGTTGTTATATTCAGAACTATATTTTACATAGTGTGTAAGTTACCAAACATAAGTTCCCATGTAAACAATTTTACCGGCATCTGATATTATAAATATTGTAGTGACTACATAGGCCTACCAATTGACAGTACGCGGGTTTAAACTCCACCACATATATATATATTATAAAATTTATGACATTTAAAGTTAAATATAATTATTTTGTATAATGTGGGTCATTCCCTGGCTACCTCAAAGCATTTAATTAAACAGTAATGCAACGAATTAACCATTCACTGCATGTAATTCTATGCTATGAATGTAGATGTTTCTAGGGCGAAATGGGAAGTATAAATTTCAGAATGTGACTGGGAGTCTTTTGCACCCAACTATCTTTCCTGCTTAGATTGTGACATAGTTTCTATTCATACAGTTTTAGAACTCACGTAAGGATTTGTTCAGTTCCTGATCTTTTCCAAGTCTGTGCCGATTATAAAAGGTCCTCAAAGCAATGCACGTATGGTATGTAATCATTACTGGAGTCTAATTTATTGATTAATTAAATGAGTAAAAAAGGAACGAGAACCTAAGATAAAGTGAGAAAGGAAGAGGTCTGTGAATGTGTGAGGTCTTGAGAGCCAATGAGGGTGAAATGCCGTGAGAATGGAGCAGCAGCACCGTAATGCAAGGGCGGGGAAAACGGGAGACCCCCGGGAAAACCCACCAACCAGCNCGTGAGAATGGAGCAGCAGCACCGTAATGCAAGGGCGGGGAAAACGGGAGACCCCCGGGAAAACCCACCAACCAGCGGTATCGTCCGATTAATTACGAAGATCCGGGAGTGACCCGGCTGGGGATTGAACCAGGTTCGCCTTTGTGAGAAGCNGGTATCGTCCGATTAATTACGAAGATCCGGGAGTGACCCGGCTGGGGATTGAACCAGGTTCGCCTTTGTGAGAAGCGAGCAGGCTGATAACGCAGCCACCGCAACCCATAGGAAGGGGTTGAGAAGAAGAAAAACATAACTACCGTGCATCGCTCACGCGAATATAGAGTGGATTTTCCGCGGCTCGGACCCGACTAGAGCTGTCAGGTCCTGCCATCTTGAGACCATCTGCGCATATTTATGTGACATAAAACCCAAACTTTCATATCTATGGTGATCACTTGTATCGTGTTTTATCAGTAGTAATATCTTGACAGGAAGGTAACACTATACATTCTTTTATAAAATGAAGTAAATTCAAAACAGAATTTTAGCAGGAAATTTTACTTCCAAGATGTAAAATGTGCAATTTATTTAAGCAGAAAATCACGTCCAAGGAACGAAACCCTTTTTGGCACATATGTTTAACTTTTAATAACGTAGAAAAAAATGCATTTTTCTGTGTGTTCTATAAATACCACAGTAGTTAAAAAATTGCCTTGAAAATTTTACGTCAAACAAAAGGGGACGAGAATATTTCCCAGTTCGCGGTGTAGTGGAACTGTTAACCTGATAGCTTTTGGAAAGCGGTATGTTTTTTACTTGTCTATGTTTAGGCGTATCTCCGTGTTTCAAAGTTGAGTTATATTTACCATTATTATAAAAATTAACAAAGTGACTTCGAGGAAATCGTAAGTTATATAGTTAGCCAAAAATTTGTTTCAGCGAACTTAGTTTTTGTGAACACCAGTTGAAAATACTACCGCTTTTCTTAGTTCCTTAATGACATAGGCCGTTGTTTCCCAGAATATATGAATGACATAACAAAATGTTTATCGCACTTCAATTTTCTTTGAGTGTGCATTTTACATAAATGCTTGAATTGCATTGAAGATTTTAAACATGTAACTGGTAATGAAGAAAATTATCACTTGGTATCTTGCTAAATAATACATATGATGTTTGAAATTTAATGAATTTAAACACTTTTAAATAAAAAAATAATTTTTTGTTGTTAATTTTGTGATAAAAATTAACACTTTACTTTTTGGTGTTTAAATACTTTTTCTTCGATTACTCGTAATTTCAACAGGAAATGAAAAATATACAAACACACATGGATATATGCAGCATTTGCCTGATATGCTTTTGGATTGTGTATACATTATGAATTGTTATGAGAAAATTGAATTTTATTTGATAGATCGTTACAAACTAGTGTCTTGTGTTTAAGANTATACATTATGAATTGTTATGAGAAAATTGAATTTTATTTGATAGATCGTTACAAACTAGTGTCTTGTGTTTAAGAAAATTTTTTTTAATTGAGAAATAAAAATTTTGGTTGAAGTTGTGTACCCAATACTAGCAGTTATACGTTCCTTTTGTAATGGTTTTTTCAGTAACAGAATACTCTACCTAATTTTCTGAGGTTGACTTGTCTAATTTTCTCTCCTATCAGTTACTCTACCTAAATATAATATAGCGTACACTAAAGCAGTTTCCTAAATAAAGTCTAACTTTAATCAATAATTATCGACTTGGAAGTAAGTTTATATATCTGGGCNACTAAAGCAGTTTCCTAAATAAAGTCTAACTTTAATCAATAATTATCGACTTGGAAGTAAGTTTATATATCTGGGCTCTTATTAAAAAAAACCTTTATCCTTATGATTCTTATAATGCAGTATGGCTACTTCGCGAATGATCGTAGTTGAATTTTCGGATACCGCATACAGATTAAGGTCGTCCAGTTGTACATATATGCAAGATTTCATCAGATAAGTGGAAAATAGTGAACATAATTTTAATAAGTGTTGGCACATGTTGAATACAATGGCAAGCTTCGAATATTATGGATAGGAAGGTAGAGAATCTTTAGAAGGGATGATTTGGGTGAAACATCAGGATGGCTATGTGACCGAAAGAAATAATTTACTGAAATATACGAAGGNTTAGAAGGGATGATTTGGGTGAAACATCAGGATGGCTATGTGACCGAAAGAAATAATTTACTGAAATATACGAAGGAAAAAATGGGGTACACACAACAAAAGAAGTCTATAGATAGGGTTGTAAGGTACAACTGTACTTTCAAGAGAAGCATTTAGAGTAGGAATATCTGGGGAATATGACGGTGGCAAAATGGCGCGATAAAAGGGAACAGTTCACCGTTTCGATATTGGAGATATATATATAAACATACAGGATGAATATATTTGTATATGTATATAAACATATAAATGTGTGATATATATACACATACATACAAATATATATATATAGGATGAATATATACGCATGTGTATACACACACATACATANACACATACATATATATACAGGATGAATATATTTGTATATGTATATAAACATATAAATGTGTGATATATATACACATACACATACATACAAATACATATATATATATAGGATGAATATATACGCATGTGTATACACACACATACATACAGGATCTATCTAAATTCGATCGACAAATTTCGGCTGCAGGTTAATCACGAAAAAATAAGTTGAAAACATATTATGGTCTAAATCGACTCCCAAGGACAGTACACGTCTTTGAAGTTGGACCTGACGCATCGGATTATTACAGATATCGGAGAAAATACGTAAGATATAAGACTGTGTGCCTTGATAATGTGTAAGTTTAAAATGATCTACAAAAACCACAAAACCTTTCGTTGTCAAAAAAAAAAAATTATTCATGGAAATAATAACGGTTACCTCTCTTATTGCCTGCCGTTCGACATGACGCAGTAACATATGTGGGACCTTATTGATGGAATACGAATCCGCATGTTCCAATGGACGAAAAAGGCTGTCTTGTGTAATCATCCTTACCAACACCGTTTACAAGTAATTCAAATTGGAAATGTCAAACGAATTATGTTCAAAACCTGGCAGGCGAGCGACGCNCAAATTTGAAATGTCAAACGAATTATGTTCAAAACCTGGCAGGCGAGCGACGCGCACAACACCCAATAACGAATGGTTGCGAATATGAAATGCACAACACAACAGAGAGGTACGTAACTGTGAGTTGAAAAATGCCGTAAATGACAGTAAATCGAAACAATAACAAATTACACTACATCTGTCTGTGTGCCATTTCCATGGCGAGAGACTCGAGAGTGCGGAATGAATTGTGGCTTATCAAGCATGAGTATTAAAAGAACAGAAGACACTGCCGTAATCGGTGCAATAATGTAGCGTTTACAGTAGTCATCGATAATTGTATGACAACATCAATGTCCACATCACAGTTACCAAATGTCTCTTCTATGTAAGAATCGACTTGTGTGTGTTGTGATNCATGACAACATCAATGTCCACATCACAGTTACCAAATGTCTCTTCTATGTAAGAATCGACTTGTGTGTGTTGTGATCGTGGATGAGGTGTACGTTTTAAATTGACTTTGTGAAATGGTTATCATGGCCAACTCGTATACGAGGCTGCTGTGGGTAAACACCATTTGTATGCAGGTATCACAACACGGTAACGGGAGGGATGGCGTCATACAGTTACATGGAGGATTAATTGCCTGTCATAACGGCCTACCATGTAGACCGCCACACAACACACACAATCGCCAAGTGGAGGGTACTTGTCATACGTGTCCTGTGATATGTTCGGTCGTTTACTCAGCCGAAACCATTGTACTAGTGTTTAGCTGAATGGAACAGAGGCTTAGTTGGAGAACCGCGAAAGTGATCGTTTTACACGGCTTGAAATGGCTAACATTCACCTAGTGTATGGGTCTACGCAATGCAACAGCTGAGCTGCAGCACGCATGTACAAGGAAACGTATCCAAACAGACGTGTACTACATCATTCAACGTTCACAGACATTGATAGGAGGCTTCGCGAATAGAGGGCATTTACGGTGAGTAAAACTGTCACGCAGTGTGTTTACGTGACGTCACAGCGATCATTGTAAACTGTGAAACCGAGCGTACCTGTCCCATGTTACAGGTGTACATGTCTAATGCTGGCCGTCCAAGGTCGGCACGAACACCTCAGTTTGAGGAGGAGGTAATGCGGAGGTTCCATGAGTTGCCATGTATCAGCAGCACCCGTCAAGTGGCGCATGTGGTACGCACTGGACGCGTGCATGCGTGGAGAGTTGTGCAGGAACAGCTGCTTCATCCATATCGCAGACAGAAAGTGCATTATTTGAAGGCTGAAGACTACCCACAATATTTACAGTTCGTGCAGTGGTGTTTACTACGATGTGCAGAAGAGTCACATTTTCCAAGTGTCGTGTTGTTTACCGACAAAGCGCGATTCACAAGGGAATGTGTGTTGACGTCTCGTAACAGTCACGAGTGGGCGGAGACGAACACTCACGCGCCCTTCATCCGCAAATACCAGGAGCAATTTGGAGTTAACGTATGGTGTAGTATGGTAGGCGTGAGTTTCATTAAGCTATACCTGTTGCCCACTTGCTTAAATGCTGACCGGTACCTCATGCTTTTGTAACAGGATTCGCCAGAGTTGCTGGAAAACGTTCCACCTGGGATTCGACAGGAAATGTGCCCGCGGAATGACGGTACACCACCGCACCTTGTTGCACATGTTGGAGAGTACCTTGTCACTACGCTTACAGGTAAATTGATAAGCCGCGGTGGGCCGAGGCTATGGCTTACGATGTCTCTATATCTTACGTCGCCTGACATTTACTTGTGGGGTGCTATGAAGTGTTCGGTCCACGAGACTCCATAGAGTCTGGAGGATCTCGTGGCCAGAGTACATGCTGCTGCCCAAATCATAAGGACCACAAATGACGTGTTTGACCGCGTTCGGCAATCGTGGCATCGTCGATGTACACTCTGCAACGAGGTTGGAGGCCGACAGGATGGAACTGTACTCCACCGAAACACTTCGGCGGGTGATTCCTCATCAAAAAAAAATGTCTTAAATATATACACTATAATCAGACCGTCTATTCCGAAGGGGTGAAAACCACCCTTGGAAGTGNCAGCGAGGTTGGAGGCCGACAGTTCGAGCACTTCATCTAAGGCTCGTTTATACCACATAATTTCAAGTCATTATGTAATAAATGACAATGTGAATTTACCTAGCATCCTCTTGATACAACTTAAAAATACATTTCTGGTAAACTAGCACCGTATATTTGTTACCTCGTATGTCTGAATGTTTCAGTCGTGACAGCGACAGGTTTTGTAGTGTTCGTAGATTTTTTTTACACTTGCACATTATCAAGGAAAGCAATGTTCCATCTAACATATTTTCTCCGATGTCTGTAATAATCTGGTCCGTCAGGTCCAACTTCAAAGACGTGTACTGCCCTTGGGAGTCTATATAGAACAGGTCGAATAAATGTTTTCAATTTATTTTTTCGTGATTAACCTGCAGCCGATGTTTGCCGGTCGAATTTAGATACACCCTAAGGATGGAACTGTACTCCACCGAAACACTTCGGCGGGTGATTCCTCATCAAAAAAAATGTCTTAAATATATACACTATAATCAGACCGTCTATTCCGAAGGGGTGAAAACCACCCTTGGAAGTGNAAAAAAAAATGTCTTAAATATATACACTATAATCAGACCGTCTATTCCGAAGGGGTGAAAACCACCCTTGGAAGTGTAGTTGAAGCAGATGTTTTTTGCTAGTAACACAGCCAGAATGAACGACAAATGTTTGCGTTTCTGGATACTGCATTATTAGAAGACTAAGTATAAACCACAAAAACATGGGTTCCAATATCATTCCCCATTTGTGCAAATGCAAATGTAACCATCATTTTGTTTGTAATCTACCGTACATGGTGAAAAAAAATTCCGTCTAGTGTCTGCAAGCCAAATGCCGCAGTTTTCGAGAAATTAATTCATAATATTCCAACAATGCCTCTCAACGTCTGGCACATAGCAACATATTTGCTGTCAGTGCGTGATGCTGCTGTTTTACATGACACCACGCAATGTTGAACAAGTCGTGTTTCATGTGCTATCCACACCTACTCCAACAAACTATCGCTGATATACATGTAGGGTCCGTGGTGGAGCAGTGGTCAGACTGCTCGCCTCCCACCACGGTGATTCGGACTCGATTTCCGGCGGGGTCATCACGCGTATTCGTATCTGGGAAACGTGCAGACGTTACCATTGGCCAGTGATTTTTTTTCGGAGCACACCGGTTTCACTACCATGTAATTTAACCTTTGCTCCATCTCCAATCCACGTAACCTTCATCGGCATGAATCAATTTCTAAAAAATAAACCGCATCATTAAGCTTATAAACAAAATAAGGAATGTTTGTTCACCATTATTGTAGATTACAACAAAAAAAATGCGATACAGTTATACTTTTATTGGCACAAATGTGCTGCAAACACTGACTTTTCATGGATGCGGGTTGAGACTGCAGCCCATATTTTTGTGCTTTGTACTTCGTCGTTTGATATTGAAGTATCCAGAAACTCAGATACTTATAGTATATTCTGGCTGTGTTACAAGCAAAAAACATCTGCTTCAACTACACTTTCAAGGGAGGCTTTCACCCCTTCGTAATAGTCTTAGGCTACACATAAGTGGTGTATATATTTTGGACATATTTTTTGATGAGGAATCACCTGTCAAAGTTTGTAGGTAGAGTTCAGTTCCATTCTATATATATATATATATATNTTAACCTTTGCTCCATCTCCAATCCACGTAACCTTCATCGGCATGAATCAATTTCTAAAAAATAAACCGCATCATTTAGCTTATAAACAAAATAAGGAATGTTTGTTCACCATTATTGTAGATTACAACAAAAAAAAAATGCGATACAGTTATACTTTTATTGGCACAAATGTGCTGCAAACACTGACTTTTCATGGATGCGGGTTNATATATATATATATATATATATATATATATAAATATATATATATATGGGTAGTTGCACATGAAGTGGGTTTAATGATTTGTAGTCTATCTACGGTTTCTTCATACTTATTGAATCAAATATTTGAAGAATGGTCTCATGTATGACTTGTCTGGTAGTGT
The DNA here is from genome assembly GCA_002778355.1 of Clitarchus hookeri. Taxonomy (NCBI): domain Eukaryota; kingdom Metazoa; phylum Arthropoda; class Insecta; order Phasmatodea; family Phasmatidae; genus Clitarchus; species Clitarchus hookeri. Next base: position 537,629 of record NQII01001028.1, on the reverse strand, counting down.
CCTAAACATGTATTTATCGCAGGGCTTTTATACTTCTGGTAACAAAAGAAAATCTTATTTTTGGTTAAACTAAACTTTTCCNTTTTATACTTCTGGTAACAAAAGAAAATCTTATTTTTGGTTAAACTAAACTTTTCCTTATACTTTATCTGTAAATTATAATATTTAATTAATTATTAATATGAATAAAAACAGAGAGAGAGAGAGAGAGAGAGAGAATAGGCGTGTTGATAATGCCTAGTAAGAAATACTTCTCGTTCGAAATATTATTAAGCACGAATGTGGTACGTTGTCCCTTTGGTAAAATTTTCTAATCGTCGTTTGCATGAGGCAGGAGAATAGCCTGAAAGTAGACATTTAGCAGGTCTTCATAAAAGTTGGAAGTAACTGTGCACAACAGAAAACAGCGTTCAGCAAGGAATGTCCTTCGCGTAATGGAAGAAATAATTCCTTCTTGAGACTGTATTAGTAGTTAGAAATAGCCGACTAGAGGGTAACTGGAAGCTGGTTAAGGATCACGGGACTATCTCGGCCGGATCACTGACACACCACGCGTGCTCTTTCCTTCTCTGCCGCTCCGGTCCAGCACCGGCCATCTTTACCACCACCCTATTTCCTAATTACTCATTTCCATTCGACTGCCATTTTGTGATTTTACATTTGTCAATTTTTTTAGCAGTCACATTATTTACTATCGTTTCCTATGCCGACTGCAAGAGTGCACCACTGGTGGCCACCATGTTGTTTACCGATATTTCCGATATTATCTGCTTGGCAATGCTATTATGTGTGTGGGTCTATATATCCATACTAATATATATATATATAAATGTGAAAGTGTGTTTGGATGTTTGTTTGTCCCTCTTTCACGTCGCAACAGAGCAACGGATCGACGCGATATTTTGCACAGAGATAGTTGGAGGACCGGGAAGTGACATACGCTACTTTTTACCCCGAGAAAATTTCTCATTCCCTTGGGGAAATTCCTATTGGAAAATGAAAAAGTACACAAACGCAATAACAATGCAACGTCGCAACGTAGCAACAGATCGACGTAATTTCTTGCATAGAAATAGTTGGACGGCTGAAAGTTGATATTGGCTACTATTTATCGCAAGAAAATACCTCAAAAAATTTACTTTCGCAAATCGGTTTACCGTACGCAGACGTGGAGAGCAATGGTGGCTGTGGGTGGAAGCGCCGAGAGAAGGAGGGGGGAGGGGGAGCTTATTAAAAAGAATCTAAACAATAATTTCGTAGTCCATGCGAGCGGAGCCGCGGGCACAGTAATTTTATAATTCTGTTTTCACATAAATGAATTGTCTTTTCCCAATTTATTTATTAGTGTATCATTGTAAAACTCAATTGTACCCGGGTGAAGCCGGGCCGGTTCGCTAGTAATATTAGAAATGCGAAAGCGCCTGTTTATTTGTTTGTCTTTCTTCCACGTCGCAACGGGGCAACGGATCGACGTGATATTTTGCACAGAGATAGTTGGATGGCCGGGACGTGACATAGGCCACTTTTATCACGAGAAAAATTCTCATTCCATCGGGGAAATTCTTATTGGAAAATTAAAAAGGACTCAAATGGAATAACAATGCAACGTCAACAATGCAATGTCAACAAATCAACGTCACAACCGAGCAACAGATTGACGTAATTTCTTTCACAGAAATAGTTGGAGGGCTGAAGGGTGATATTGGCTACTTTTTATCGCGAGAAAATATCACAAAAAAGTTCCTCAATATTTAATTTCCTTTAATCATTCTACGTTAAACGACATACCAATTATAGTTTTAAAAATTGACAATATATGGCATTCAAATGGTTTCAATTGACTGCATTTACTTTTGGTTTCTTTTGATTCGCTTTTCGTTTTGGTTTTGTTGTTTAGGTATATTCGAATATTGTTCAATTTATTAGACTGGATTGATCTTTCGTACTGATTTGCACTTTGAATTGGATTGGTTTGGTTTGGTATTTGTTCTTGTTATTTTTTTATATTTTTTTGTTGTTGTTTAGATTTTCATAGTCTGTTAAATAACTAATGCCTCACAAACGAAAATCAAGTCTTTCAAGACTTCAGTAAAAATAGCGNATTCAAATGGTTTCAATTGACTGCATTTACTTTTGGTTTCTTTTGATTCGCTTTTCGTTTTGGTTTTGTTGTTTAGTTATATTCGAATATTGTTCAATTTATTAGACTGGATTGATCTTTCGTACTGATTTGCACTTTGAATTGGATTGGTTTGGTTTGGTATTTGTTCTTGTTATTTTTTTAAATTTTTTTTTTGTTGTTTAAATTTTCATAGTCTGTTAAATAACTAATGCCTCACAAACGAAAATCAAGTCTTTCAAGACTTCAGTAAAAATAGCGCTCGGGGTACAATGCTGCGTCTACGTAAGTTGTTAGTGTGGGACGGAAGCACAATGTCACACAAAAAATCGATAGAGGCCCTAAACCGAACTCTACAAAATATTTACGAAACAATACAGATATTATGGGAGGAATGGTTGTATTACTGTACTGGCTCGTGATTTTCGCCAAACTTTACCGGTGATTCAGAGGGGCACACCTGCAGATGAAATCAAAGCCTTTCTCAAGTCGCCAAGCTTATGGGCAAATGTCATGAAATTTAGCTTGACGACAAATATGAGAGTGCACCTCTATAATGACGTTGATACAGGACATTATGCTGATACACTAATAAAAATTGGAGATGGGCGGTTAGAAACAGATGCCGAGGGCTGTGTGTCACTAACATGGAATTTTAGTAATTTGGTGCAGAGTGATACAGAACTGATTGCTAACGTTTACCAAGATCTACAAAGAAATATAAATGACGACCAGTGGCTATGTAAAAGAGCGATTCTAGCACCAAAAAATGACATCGTTAGTGCTCGGTTCTGTGTTTATGATCAGTGTCTGTCTACTAACAAATACCGTTATTTCTCTCTGTAAGTTTGTTACTATAACCACGCGAGAGAAGTTGCGGGTAAAAGCTAGTAATATATATATGTATATATGTTTATATATATATGTTTATATATATATGTATATATATAATCACCCTGAATTTTAAGGATGAAGTGCTATTTGTCACTCGTAAGACTTTAGCCTCATCAATCGATAGATGGGTTTAAATCTAACTTAAAATCTTTTGGAGTAGAGTAGCCTCAAAATGGCAGACGTATGACCTAACCGACTGAGCTTCCGAGGCCTGTGGCAATGAGAAGGTTTAATTGAGGTATTTAAAAATTTAAAAACATAATTTTTAATGCTATGTTTTAAAACATTAAAAAAATTAGTATAAAAAAAATTTCTAATCATGCGATTTCAATTATTTTTTATAAAATAAGTGGCAAAACATTATATTTTTTAATACTCTGCTTCTAAATAATTATTACATCGGGNAAATTATTTTTTATAAAATAAGTGGCAAAACATTATATTTTTTAATACTCTGCTTCTAAATAATTATTACATCGGGATTTTTATTAAAAACTATTTTTTGTCCAATTAAAAAAATTCCACATTGTTAGCGAAACCGATCATACGGTACAGCTTAACTCTGTCAAAGTACCAATTTGGTAAATAATATGCTTTAAAAATTTTATTTAATCAATATTTGAATTAAAAAACTTAAAATTCATACTATTAAAACAGTATTTCACAGTCCATATTATCTAGCGTATAATACAACAGCAAATAACGTCCAAATGTAATACCATGCTCACAAAATTTATTATTTATATTTTCATAAAAACATATATAAAAATATTAAATTTTTAATTATTGCTTTAATTAATAACAAATTAGAATATTGTAAACCATCTGTCATTTGTTCATTCTAGAGACATACCAGAAATGCAGAGATTATGTAGTATCTCTCTGCCCCTCTTTTCAATGAACTGCACTGAAGCAGGTCCTGTCGTTCTCAGCTCGCCAGAGTACTTAAAATTAAAGATGTGAAACAGCGACTTTTACCGGGAACTGTTGTCACTGGCCAGTAACATATTGTTCAATCAGCATCTGGTTATCTACTTGCCATTTGGCAGCTTAGCAAACAGGGAAACTTTCGCGGAGACAGANTATTGTTCAATCAGCATCTGGTTATCTACTTGCCATTTGGCAGCTTAGCAAACAGGGAAACTTTCGCGGAGACAGACACATCAATTCACTTTTGTATACTTGTCTATTCTGTAGCCCGGACTATTGCCACTTCGCTTCTCCCCTCTTTTTCAACCACCCTCAAAGCAATGATCTCCAATTTACAAAATCTCAGCAGCTTGAATCCAAGACTGCTCGACCTTCACCACAACACCTCAAACCTGAAATTTCCTCAAATTCCTGATGTTACTGATCATCTTTCGATCCCTCCCCCTGCCCTTCCTCACCTGAATAGCGCACTACTTTCTGTACACTGAAGTTATAGCGACCAAATTCATATCACAACTAACACTCGTGATCCAGATAATGTATGTATGGTCTGTTTAACCCTACTGACGTTCGTAAGCATGGTATGGACCAAGCATATACCAACTTGCAGACATAGTTGGCCACCATTTGCAAACTTTTTGAGTTAATTCCTTGAAATTCAATACTTAAACATCATTGATCCCAATATTGTAGGTATGGTACGATGACCCATATGCTGCTTTATAAGCATAGTTAGCCACAATATGGGAACCGTTTGGGCTAGGCTTTTGAAATCCAGTATAGAGGCATCATTTCCGACTCCGGGAATGTAAGTATGACAAAATAAGTTCCACACTATTTTATAAGTGAAGTTTGCCACAATTTGCGAACTGTTTGGCCCTTGAAATTCAGTATGACGGTATCATTTCCGATCCCGAAATGTAGGGATGACATGATCAGACCTATTATTTTTTTCTAAATATAATAAGTTATAATTTTCTAAACATCTGGGTTAGACACATTACATTCAGTCTGTGGGTGTGATTTCCAACCCAGAGATCGTGCAAACANTATTGTTCAATCAGCATCTGGTTATCTACTTGCCATTTGGCAGCTTAGCAAACAGGGAAACTTTCGCGGAGACAGATACATCAATTCACTTTTGTATACTTGTCTATTCTGTAGCCCGAACTATTGCCACTTCGCTTCTCCCCTCTTTTTCAACCACCCTCAAAGCAATGATCTCCAATTTACAAAATCTCAGCAGCTTGAATCCAAGACTGCTCGACCTTCACCACAACACCTCAAACCTGAAATTTCCTCAAATTCCTGATGTTACTGATCATCTTTCGATCCCTCCCCCTGCCCTTCCTCACCTGAATAGCGCACTACTTTCTGTACACTGAAGTTATAGCGACCAAATTCATATCACAACTAACACTCGTGATCCAGATAATGTATGTATGGTCTGTTTAACCCTACTGACGTTCGTAAGCATGGTATGGACCAAGCATATACCAACTTGCAGACATAGTTGGCCACCATTTGCAAACTTTTTGAGTTAATTCCTTGAAATTCAATACTTAAACATCATTGATCCCAATATTGTAGGTATGGTACGATGACCCATATGCTGCTTTATAAGCATAGTTAGCCACAATATGGGAACCGTTTGGGCTAGGCTTTTGAAATCCAGTATAGAGGCATCATTTCCGACTCCGGGAATGTAAGTATGACAAAATAAGTTCTACACTATTTTATAAGTGAAGTTTGCCACAATTTGCGAACTGTTTGGCCCTTGAAATTCAGTATGACGGTATCATTTCCGATCCCGAAATGTAGGGATGACATGATCAGACCTATTATTTTTTTCTAAATATAATAAGTTATACTTTTCTAAACATCTGGGTTAGACACATTACATTCAGTCTGTGGGTGTGATTTCCAACCCAGAGATCGTGCAAACANCTTTTCTAAACATCTGGGTTAGACACATTACATTCAGTCTGTGGGTGTGATTTCCAACCCAGAGATCGTGCAAACAACATAAGCCCTGTAACTTTTATAAGCATAGTTAACTATAATTTTAAGAACCAGTAAGGTAAAGTAACCTTACTTGAAGTTCAGTACATCAGAATCATGCACGCCTCCGAGAATATATGTAGGATATATTATGCCCTAAGCCGTTTATAAATTAAGTTTCACACATATTTTCACCTATGAGAGTTATATCCACCAAATTCATATCATATGCAATTCTCGCGAGTTCGATCAATTCGACATGGCAAAATATGTCTTAAGTCCTCCCATAGGCAGATTTTACCACAGGATTGATCCCATATGGGGACTGTCTTTGCATAAGGACCGACTCCACACGAAGACCTACTTGTACCAAGACCGACATCATACCGAGACTGCATCCTGCTGCGCTCCAACTGATGGCACACTCACCAATATCTACGATGCCAAGCAGCAAATTTCCCATTTGAAAACCATTCATCTATTGTACAAACTCATCCTCTGGAATCAATTCACAAAACGCATCGCGATCGATCTGTCGAAGGGACTAAACAGAGCCATGCGTGTTCTCGCAGAAGACATTATAAAATACAATTTTAATGTAAAAATGTGGGAACACTATGAGAAAACCCACATGCATTGTTCGCACGAGAAGGGGTCACTCATATTTAGGGAAAGCACAAATATAGGAAAATAAATATTTATTGCAAATTTATACAATAAATGAAAATGAGATGAAGAGAAAACCATCATATATTGTAAATAAAAACATGGGAGAATTTGGGGAATCCTGTTAATTCTGCTCGCGGTAGCAGGTACCCTGACACCATATTTTACATATTTGATAGTGCCATGTGACCTTGAACATTGTCCACTATCTCGGATTATATCTAATGCTCAAAATCGAAAAATTCCAATATTTGAAAAAAAAAATTAAGTAACAGAAAACAATTATAAAACTTCGGTTTTGTCTATGACAAAGCGGAAGATAGGGGTGAATCCTCCATCTTCAGACACATAAGGTCTTAAGTTTTTCTGCTATTTACAATTTAAAAAAAATTTAATTGCGTATTTTTACTGTTTTAAAAGGTAGATAAAATACGAAGTGTTGGAAAATGTTCAAGGTTGCATGACATTAAATATGTGAAGTATATTGTCAGGGACTTGCTATTGCGAGTAGGGTAAACAGGTTTCCTCAGTGTGCTTACATGTATATATCTACAGAAGATGATGATTTTATCTTCGCCTCATTTATAATTTATTTTAAACGGTTTTAATAAATATTACTTTTTGGTATTTGTGTTTTGCCCAATTCCAACTGGAATATGCTAGTCCTCATTCCGCGCTGTGTCAAGAGCGCGTCTTGGAGATGTGGGTACTCTATTGCCAGCCACACCGTCAGACCTATCTCCAATTGAAGATGCGTGGGTACTCTATTGCCAGCCACACCGTCAGACCTATCTCCAATTGAAGATACGTGGGTACTCTATTGCCAGCCACACCGTCAGACCTATCTCCAATTGAAGATGCGTGGGTACTCTATTGCCAGCCACACCGTCAGACTTATCTCCAATTGAAGATGCGTGGGTACTCTATTGCCAGCCACACCGTCAGACCTATCTCCAATTGAAGATGCGTGGGTACTCTATTGCCAGCCACAAGTCAGACCTATCTCCAATTGTAGATGCGTGGGTACTCTATTGCCAGCCACACAATCAGACCTATCTCCAGTTGTAGATGCGTGGGAAGCTACTGGCAGCTCTATCGCGACTCCACCACTACCGCAAAATCAACATGAACTGCGAGCGAATATTCAAGCTGCATGGGATTGGTTATCGCAGGACACCACTAGGGACCNGCGACTCCACCACTACCGCAAAATCAACATGAACTGCGAGCGAATATTCAAGCTGCATGGGATTGGTTATCGCAGGACACCACTAGGGACCTCTACAACTCCATGCAGTGACGGCTAGTGGAGAATGTGCTCGCAATTATGGTGTCCCGTCGGCATACTGAGAGACGTATGTGTAGTGCAATAAATATTGCTCACTTCGGTCTCATTTTATGATCATTAATATTCTTGGTGACACTGGAAATCCTTCCGAATAGTGTTGCAATCAGACACTTCCTTTGTGGGTGCCACTAATTTTTTGACAATAGGAATATGGTGAAGAAACCTCGCTAAAAATCCTTTATTAAATTCCATCAAACTTGGTCTTTGAAATAGGATTTTAAAATAAAACTAAATAAATTATCTAATGATTCGTATGACAATCAACATAAACGCATCAATCCAAAAGATGTGAAGGCTAAGAGTTAAGAAATCTTATTTTGCAATATAAAAAGATAACGAGTGGTCTTATTTGGCAATAGTCGCGGTATAATTGGCGAGGAAAGTGTAACAAAATGAGTCTTACTCATCGGTCCAGGTGTTATATAAGAAAGACGCGTCAGCCTACGTGTGACGGTCTTGCTGGGTACATGTGCATCACGACTGAATTCATATTATACTTTTATTTGTTCCTCATACCATTTACACTGTATGATTGATACTAAAAACTACATGCATAGCCTGTATTAAGCTTCAGTTTCAGTTGTGATCATCAAGTCATGCTCTCTTCATATTCAATTAAAATATTTTGCAATATGTTTGGCCCAAAATTATGAATTTTGGCTGGTCATTCTCATTTTTCCTGTTTGCATTTCGTTGCAGCGTATCGCACGTTATTATATTTACGGTTTGTGATAAACGAAATGTGTGGAAAATGGCCAGCGGTGCATAGAAATATGAGTTGAAGTAACAGGCACAATAATAAACTTTATCGACTTGCCTGTACGTAAACGGGCAATGTTTAACAGTAAAAACAAATAAATTGAACGCAATAAACGAACGGTTGCAAACAAATCACGCGGTATCGACAGTGTTATGAGAGATGTCAAAACGCCTTTTAATGAGCACTGGCAGTTGCCCGAGTTAATATTGCGGTAACGTAATAACAGCGGCATAACCGCAGAAATAGCAAACATAATGCGGATTGTAAACCTGTTAAGTAGGTCAGAAATAAAATCTCACGACGTGGCATGGTACATTAATTACATATCCACCCTTATATTCAAATGTTTCAAAAGAATTTTAAAATTAAACCCAAAAAATTAAGCATATTTTTGTTATTCTCATGACCAAGCACGCGTTATTAGATAACCTATTTTATAATAAAGCGGATATTTCCAGAGGAAAATTTTTTAAAAATCTTTTTAAGTGTTAATGAAAGAGGAGAAAAAAGTATTCATAGTTTTTCGTACTCATTATACAGACCGTACGTTAACACGGTTATTCTGGGATAAACGTCATTAAGTTTTGAGCTATAGCATTTTAGGAAAATGTGGTCTTATTCTTGTTGTATTGGTCACAGCAACGTATATACACTGAAGAATAAAAAAAAAAAAAAACTGGTACACCTGCCTAATATCGTGTAAGGCCCTCGCAAGCACGCAGAAGTGCCGCAAGACGACGTGGCATGGACTCGACTAATGTCTGATGGTATGCAGGAGGCAATTCACACCATAAATCCTGCAGGGAAATCCACAAATCCATAGGATTGCGAAGCGGTGGAGATCTCTTCTGAACAGCACGTTGCAAGGTATCCCAGATATACGCAATAATGTTCATGTCTGGTGATTTAGGTGGCCAATGGAAGTGTCTAAAGTCAGAAGAGTGTTCCTGGAGACACTNCATGTCTGGTGATTTAGGTGGCCAATGGAAGTGTCTAAAGTCAGAAGAGTGTTCCTGGAGACACTCGGTAGCAACTATCGACGTGTGGAGTGTCGCATTGTCCTGCTGGAATTGTCCACGTCCATCGGAATGCACAATGGATATGAATGGGTGCAGGTGATCGGACAGGATGCGTACGTATCTGTCACCTGTCAGAGTCGTATCTAGACGTATCAGGGGTCCCATTTAACGCCAACTGCACACGCCCCATACCAGGACAGAGCCTCCACCAGGTTGAACAGTTCCCTGTTGACATGTAGGGTCTATGGATTCATGAGGATGTCTCCATATCCGTACACGTCCATCCACACGATACAATTGGAAACGAGACTCGTCAGACCAGGCAACTTGTTTCCAGTCATTAACAGTCCAATGGCGGTGTTGGCGGGCCCAGGCGAGGCGTAAAGCTTTGTGTCGTGCAGTCAACAACGGTACACGAGTGGGCCTTCGGCTCCGAAAGTCCATATCAATGATGGTCCGTTGAATAGTTCGCACGCTGGCACTTGTTAATGCCCTAGCATTGAAATCTGCGCCAGTTTGAGAAAGGGTTGCACGTCTATCACGTTTAATGACTCTCGTCAGTAGTCGTTTGTCCCGTTCATTCACGATCTTTTTCCGGCCACAGCGATGTCGATGGTTTGATGTTTTACCGGATTCCTGATATTCACGGTACACCCGTAAAATTGTTGTATGCGGAAATCCAAATTTTATCGCTACCTCGGAGATGTTACGTCCCATATCTCGTGCGCTTACTATAACACCACGTTCAAACTTACTTAAATCTTGATAACCTGCCATTGTAGCANACGTCCCATATCTCGTGCGCTTACTATAACACCACGTTCAAACTTACTTAAATCTTGATAACCTGCCATTGTAGCAACAGTAACTGATCTAGCAACTTTGCCAGACGCTTGTCTTATATAGGCGCTGCCGACCGCATCGAGTTACTCTGATTGTTTCCATACCTCTTTTATTTGCATACGCACGCCTGTACCAGTTTTTTTGACTCTCTAATGTATGAGTCTACGCAGTTGGTACTAGATGTTTTAATTTCTGGACTTACTTATCTTCGTACATCTGGTTAAATNCAATGTATGAGTCTACGCAGTTGGTACTAGATGTTTTAATTTCTGGACTTACTTATCTTCGTACATCTGGTTAAATCATTTGCAATATCAGTTATTTGTTACACACACGAAGGCAGGCTTGAGGTCACCGAGATAATCAAAGTTTTCTAAATCCCCTTGTTGTCATGCAATTGAAACCATAACCTGTCTTAACAGTTTTCTTAAATAAATGTTATAAAACACTCCCTTACTTGTTCATACCAAGTGATTATAATAAAATTTATTAATTACACTGCAGGTAATGTATTTTCATAAACATGACATTCTAATTCGCGTCAGTGTCTGTGAATTGACGTCACTCTTGGCGCGTTAGGAAGAACGACAAGGAATACATATTTTTAATATCACTACTATTATATAGCCTTTTACACTTTAATGGGCTAGTTTAGTGTTGAGCAACATGCTCAGAGGCTATGTCAGTAATGATAAAAAAACACTGTTCATCTAAGGCAACAGATGCTATGTCACTGAAGTGACATACATGCAGAAAATTGGTACAAAAATGGGAATCGAGTGCCAGTGAGTACCACAATTAAAAATATTATCGCTATTATAAGTAGCCCTAAACACTCTCGGCAAGTAACTGACTCCCTGTCAGTACTGTAAGAAAGAATTTAAGCAGAATATTAACTGGTGTGCAAATAATTAACTACGAATTATAGAAATTAATGTAACAGCAGAACAAAAAGGGAATAGGCGAACGAAATACCAATTAAGAGATCACTTTGGATCCGGTACGGTAGAGCATATGCATATACGCAGCATTACATTCTGTGAGCGTGTGCGAAGGGTGTAAATACCGAGCACGGTATGCACTCAGCATTGCAGTGGAAGTAATTTCATAGTGCCCATTGAGTTGAATGACTTCTGGTTGCTGTCTATGTCTGTGATGTGGCCAACATACAGTACCAAAGCCAATATATGGACGAATTTACCCGAGATCGATTAATTGGGAAAATTTAAGGATACTCCTATGTCTCGACGGTGTTATGTTTATTTATATTAAGTAAATAATTATACCTGTTATATACAATACAAGAAAATGTCACACGATACGATAATATACAATATTTAAAATATATAATATTTACCGATATAATACATACCAATATAATACTGTCAGATAAGAAAGGAAGCTAGGGAAGAGTTCATTTCCAGTATTTAAGAAGAGAAACACAAAGAACGTTACGCACTGAGAAAAGGACATACATGTCACCATTTCTTGAAGAGGCAGAACATGACAGCAAGGGCAACTAGGCGAGGAAGTTCTACGGGAAAATTAAACAATCGAGAGATGGCCCACATATGAATTTCAGCTTCACCCTAGACAATAATGGAATCATGTTGTCAAGCAAACATAGAAAACTAAGAAAATGGGCCGAATACTGCTCCAAACTTCTTAACTGTAAAGAATCATCAGAACCAGTAGAACACTTACGAGCTTGTGAAAAGCTGTGTGGCAAAAAGGATAAAAGAAGTCACTTTCAAAAAGGTGGAGAAGTGCATCAATATGTCGAAAACAGTAAAGCACCTGGGGAGGGCAGAATTGCGACAGAATTGGTTAAAGAAGGCGGACACCTACTGCACAAACACACACACACACACACACACACACAAACCGGGCGAGGCACCTAAGGCAGGCCACCTGAATAACACAGCCCATTCCAGTGGTAGAAGAAAATGATTCAGACAAAAGTTGCTTGGTTCAAAAGCGCTAATAACTTGATAGTGATAATTTTCCCGTATGTGAAAGGGTGAAGAAGATACAAAGGTTAACTTCGTTAATCTAAATGGAATGATAATTATCATTATCACCTCTCGATGGTGCGTATGATGATGTAATAAATTGAATGATAACTGTTATTGAAACCTCTCGACAGTACGTATGAAGATGTAATAAATACTATGACATCTGCCGGTCATTCAAGATCTCTGAAGATCTTTGACGAAGCAAACTTCGCCGCCGCACAGGACAATGGGCCTTTAGTCTGTGTTGTGCTGTTGTGGCGATCAAACAACGTCTTCGTGACATTATCCGAACTGCTCAACTTACACGACAGCTGAAAGAGTTGATATGCTTTTCATTTATGGTGGATGTCACCGCAGCATTAGATCAGTAGTGCGATTGTACGCTGAGGGATATCCTGATCACACCGGCACGATCTGTCTTTGCGAACATAATAAACACATTCCAAGAAACTGGGAGCTTGGAAAAGAAAATACTCCAACGACGAAAAACAGCAACTGACGAGTGCAATGAAATTAACACCTTAGCTGCGGTAGCACGCAATCCACATGTCAGCACGAGGCAGCTTGAACGTGAGAGTGAGATCAGTCAACGGAGTATTCTGCGAATATTACATAGCAACAAATTTCATCCTTTACAAATTTCACTTCATCAACAGATACATGGAAATGACTTTCGACATCGGGTACAGTTCTCCGAATGGTGTCTACGAAAACTACAAACCGATGACGCATTCCTGTCCAAGATCTTATTTACCGATGAACCATCATTTACAAACCATGGGCAGATTAACCTTCACAACATGCACTATTGGTCAGCTGACAACCCACACTGGCTGAGAGAAGTGGATAAACAGAGCCATGGTCTGTAAATGTGTGGTGCGGTGTTGTGTATAATCGCCTAATTGGTTCCTATTTTATTGATGGGACACTAAATAGCATCAAGTATTTACAGTCCCGAAGAGAAGTGCTGCCGCAATTATTAGAAGACATCCCACTGGACATAAGGCAATCCATGTGGTACCAACATGACGGATGTCCCGCTCATTCTGCACAGAGAATTACAACGGTTCTTAAGATAAATTTTGGTTGTCATTGGATTAGTCGGTCTGGAAACACGAAGTGGTCTGCACGTTCCCCAGACTTAACGCCTATGGACTTTCATCTGTGAGGAACATTAAAGTAACAGGTCTACAAAGACCCACCGACGACTCCCGAAGACATGAAAGGCCGTATAACACGAGCTTGTTCTGCGATAAGTCCAGATAAAATTCGACGTGCGGTATTGCCCGCTCGCAATTACTTTACAGTATGTATCAATGCACAAGTTCACGAATTTGAACGCCTGATGTCTATCATAATAAAATAACAATGGAAGCGTAGTGTGAGACTGGAATTTGTTTAAACAAACACCGGCTACAGGACGGCTACAGTCGCTCTAGGATGGCGCTACTTCGCCTCGGCCCATTGTTCCACGCCGCGGCGCAGTTTACTTCGTCATTGACCTTCGGCGATCCCGAGTGATCGGAAAATGTCATAGTATTTATGCCATCTTCATACGCACTGTCAAGGGGCGTTAACATGTATTATCATTCCATTTAGATTAACGACGTTAACCTTTGTATCTTCTTTACCCTTCCATGTAAGGGAAAATTATCACTATCATGTTATTAGCGCCTTCGACCCAAGTAACTTCTGTCTGAAACATTTTGTTCTACCACTGAAATTTGCTGAGTTATTCAGGTGGCCTGCCTAAGGTGCCTCACCCGGTATATAGACTTGTGGACAAGATCTGGAGCATGGAATATATGCCTAGGGATTGGAGATTGGCATTAATATGCCCAATTTATAAAAATGACCGAAAAACAAACTGCAGCAACTACCGAGGTGTATCCCTCCTCAGCACAACATGCAAGATCCTTTCAATAATTCTGTTAGGTATATTGGAAAAAAATCGCGGAACAATTGCTGGAGGATTATCAGTGAGGTTTCCGCAAGGGACGGTCAAGAACGGATAACGACTTTACCATGAGGCAGCTTTAGGAAAAGTAATGAATACGACATGAACATTAACACCTTGTTCATAGACTTTAAAAAGGCATATGCTAGTATTCACAGAGAGAGAGAGAGAGCCTATATAAGATAATGAGCGAGTTTAGTATACCCAAGAAGTTAATCAAGTTAACAAGAATGTGCATCCAAGGGTCGGAGGCGGCAGTGTTGGATGATTGGGAGATACCGGAAATGTGTGTTGCAATGGGTTTTCAGGCATTCAGATAACCCACACTGGGATGGCGTAGTACTGAATAGCTTTTATAAATGGCGAGCATATACAGATGACATCGTGCTGATGAGTCAAAGCAAGGAAGAGTTGAAGTGGATGACGAAAGCCGTCAAGCAACAGGCTGCAAAAGTGGCACTACAGATCGAGAGTAAGGCAGAGTAAATGCTGATGTCGAGACAGGATAAGACGAAGACCCGCTATCTGTAACGAAATGAGTTCAAAATCAGTGGATAAATTCAAATACCTAGGAGCATGGTTCACCAGACGTAACGAAGTGGGTTTTGACATAAAGGAAAGAATCCAGGCAGGAAATAGATGTTTCTACAGCCTACGAAATACACTGAAATGCAAAGCTCTGTCGCGTCGAACAAAGATCAAGATCTACAAAACTATCATTCGTCCTATTTTACTCTTCGGCTCAGAGACCTGAACAACAAGGAAGGGTGGTCGAGACAATATTGACATATTCGAAATAGAATGATGCGTGGGGTTCTAGGAACTATAGAAGATAGGAGAGTGTGGGGATAGGGATGAAAGAAGAAGTCTACAGTGCAATGGGCGGATGCAAAATCACAAATATCTTGGAAAACATACCGATACAATGGGCTGCTCATGTGATAAGGATGCCCAGAGCAGTGATGGAAGGGATATTAAGTGAAATGTGCCCCCTTGGAAGACCAAGACTACGATGGCCTGATGAGTTGGAGAAAGATCTGAAACAATTGGGCGTCGATGGAGGCTGGACAAGGGAAGCATTAGGCAGCACGTGGTCGAGGCAGCACGTGGTCTTCGTCTGTGATCTCTGTATTAAATAAAATAAAAATATGATACAAAACAACATAACATAATAAAATATACTATAATATTACATACTATGTATAAAATATTATATGTTATACTTCATATATAAACATTATTTAATATTTTACATTATTTAATATTATAAATTATAGTATATATTATTTGCACCTATTTCTAACACTGCTGCGCGGCATTACATGCGAAAAAAACACTATGATTACTATCACATCGATGATAAGACTGTAGTGCCCCATTTGATACACCATAGGCGGAAAGGAGGGCCGTTTGTCGAGCCCAGTAAAGCCTCCATTTACCTAAAAATACGTACTATAATTTACACAAAAAAATGTAAATATGGCGGAGACAGTCACTTACGTCCCTCTAAAGCTCATACCAATTAAAATATTTAAAACTGGACTACAATTAAAATATATAAAACGCCCAAAAACGTGAGAGCAGTGGAAGAACGTGAACATTAAACATGAAAGAAAACCCACTTGCTTGGACGGCCAAATAGAACGATGCGCACGTTAGCACACAGGAAAATACACACACAGACGACGCCTTAGTTGAGCAGAAAAGAGAGTTAGATGGGCGAACAAAACTACAATTTTGAAAAAGCTAGTAAAACTGCTCACACAAAATATACACAACTACGCCACAAAAAAAATTAAAATTAAAACTACCCAAAAAAAAAAAAACACTAACGATCTCCACGACTCTCCGTTAAATCTGCCCCATCACGCAGTTGCTCGCCTGAAAGGCAGTATCAGGAAGTTAACATGACAGCGGCTGATCCCTGCTAAAAGAGAACGGTGTAGCTAATCCATAATGAAAGCCTTGATACAGGAGACACGTCGCAGGTGTCGGATGGGCGTAGAATAGAACGAGCTCGAGCTGTGCAACGACTTAAATAAACTGACATGCATAAAAAAAAAGTGCCACACGGAGGGGGAGAGGAATAGGAGGAGGGAGAGTCGGGGATAAAAAGGGAGGGGATCCGAGACGCGGAGTGCACCACCGCGCCGAATACGAAGGCGAGAAAAACTTCTTAGCGCGACGATCGCTAGCTAAGCATACGTATTATTTATTTTCCTAATGTAGCCTTTTTACTAACCATTTCGTCATACAGCAACTCGAAAATAATGATGCCTAAATAATCTATTCCAGAAACTACAACAAATATTTCCAGAAAATTTCACGTATAAGGAGTGTTACGCAGCATAAATTATGTTTACCAAATTTCGATACATAACAACCTTTTTAATCATAAATAATATTTATAGGATTTTAATAAAGTAACGAAATTATTTAAAATAGTTACTTCAAAAATATTTGAGTGGCATGCCATACCTATGCAACCAGTTTTCTAACTCAAACCAAATTTTTTGTGCTGGCAACAATTAATTAGACCTTTAATTCATTCAGTAACTATTTGCGTGATCCATTTTGGAAGTCGTCTTCTGAAAAGTAAACTATTTCAAGAATTATTTGAATGATAACTGCCAATTTTGGCATAAGCTTAGGGCAACAAAAATGAATAACCAGGCATTTAAAGTAATATTCGGATCACATGAAACTTTCCAAGTCAGTGGCTCGTTGAAATATCGTAAGTGGCTTGTGATGTACTGTTCGAAATCATTTATTTATGAAAATGTTTCGAACAAACCTTAATGTGCAGATGGTACGTAGTAATTGCGTGAAGTGTTTAACCTCTCTTGCTTCGGAAAGTAACACTTGCGGAAACGAATTTATGTATGTTTTTGAATTTATATTTGTCTGTTTGAGGATTTATTATGTATAAAAATAAGGTTTTAGATTTAAATTGATTAATATTAGCCATAATTTTAACTAAGGCAAAATGGCTTGTAATTGAGCAATAACGCATGTTGACTCATGTTATAGACAAATCTATTTTTCAAAGATTAAAGAACATTTACCTATCTCCTCAATCACAAAACTAAGCGTTACTCTCTCTGTATATAGATGTTGTTGCAAAAAACATGCCAATACTTCGGAAAAACAATCCTCACGTCTAGAGGAAGAAAAAATGTTATGAACATAGGTTCGGAAACGCTTCGTCTCATTACTATAGCTCCCATTACATAATGCACATTGTATGGCAAGCGGGTTGGATCATGTTTGTGTGGAATACCATCGTAGCTAACGTGTGCATGCTACAAGACACTGTATACCGCGACACTATACAGACCAGAACATTAGGAAGTGAACACAAACCGATTACACATATGTGCAAGCTTATCGATGACACATTGCAACCCTACAGTAAATGTTCAAAATGCCATCTATCAGCACGGATACGTGCGTCAACCCGCCATTGCATAGACTCCCGGAAGCATTGATGTATTCCTGGAGAATTCTTGATCGTTTGAATAGTCCATTCTCTAAATCTACCTACATCGGACTAATGCAAACGCGAAATTCGTAGCTTCCAACTCGATGCTACATCGGACAGTATGCTGCTGCGTCTGATTAAACGGTCGGTTCGAAACGTCTGGTATAGTGGGGCTGCCGTCACACTACAGCTGTTATGACATTCCACACAAACATGATCCAGCCCGTAGGCCATAGAATGCGCGTTGTGTGATGGGAGCTGCAGTAGAGAAAATAAACTTTTCCGAACATATTTTCACATAATATTTCTTTGTTCCTCTAGAAGCGAGGATCATTACCCCAACGTATTGACATGTATTTTTACAACATCGTGTGTGCGCATACACTGCCGGACAATGGCGTACTATTGAAGATGACCAGGCGGCATACCACAGATCCTTGCGTAATTGTCCTGTTGCTCTGTTCTTGTGATAACTTATATTACTAATCTATATCACTTCCTTTATAAGGGGGTTCAGTACCATCCGAGGCATCCTTCGGTGTGCGCTATTTTTATTGCTAGGCTGTGTGTGTTTATGAGTCTGTCTGCGTGTGTGTATATATGTATATATGTATATATACATATATATTAGGATTCTCCATTTATCTTAACCACACACAATAACTCCATACCGGGGCTTCAAACGAAAAAGTGTTTTATACAAAAATTGTATAACTGGAAGAGGTGAATAATACTGCTGGGTAGTCTGCCTTATAGCGTTATTTATTAGTGAGATAAGAGTACCAACATCAGTTAATTTAATAGCACCATCTATCTATTGGTCAAAATTTAAATGAAGCTCGTCAAAACCTATTTAAACATGTAGTAAAATGTACACTTTCATTACATTAACAATAAATATGGCAGAGAAAGTGGGGTCTCCATTGTTCGTTGGTAGTACTATCCATATGGGTACTGAGAGGGGTAGAACATTCACATAAGATATTAAAGTGGTGACAATTAGTAGCGATAGGCAAGTTCAGTCGTTGGATGACTGACAACACTGATTCCTCCAGTGTTGCCTGCTGAAGAGCATTACAAGCACGCACAATACGTTCCTGCATGTTCTCTAGAGTTGTTTAAACATCTCGATAAACAGCACCTTTGAGGTAACCCCAAAGAAAAAAGTCCAGGATGTTAAGGTCAGGAGACAGAGCAGGCCACTGAACTGGTCTGCCACCACCAATCCACCTACCAGGATATTCCCGGTGCAGAACACGACGTCCATACATGGCGTTATGTGCTGGGCAACCATCGTGCTGGTACTACATTATCATTCGGTTACTTAGAGGTATCTCCTCCAGAAAACCAGGAAGAATTATTCGTATGAAGTTGGCATACTCCCTGGCGTTTTGGTTACTATTCACGAAATAAGGCCCGATAAACATATTGCCAACCATCCCACACCAGATGTTACTCTCCTTTGACACTGATGGTACATCTGTAGAAGACATCGTGGGTTCCTCGTATTCACGTGGCCTGAGTTAAAGAACGACGATTCATTGGTAAAAATAACACCCAAAGAAAACTTCGGGGTGGCGATAATTTTATGTTGTGCCCATTGGCAGAACTCAACACGATTCTGGAAATCATTTCCGAGCACTTCTTAGCGTAAGTGTACTTGATAGGGATAGAACGCATGACGCTTAAGAAAGCGATGTGAACTCGTTTTCAGAATGCCAATTTCGGCTTCAAGTTGGCGTGTGCTGACGTGTGGATTAACTGCTACGACAGCGAGTACAGCAACATTAGCAGCTTCATCTGTGCGAGTTCTACGACGATTGCGTTGCAGCGGGTTCAAATTGCCCGTTTCACAAAGCTTCACAACGAGACGGGGAAACGCCCGTCTGGATGGTGGTGTCTTGTAAGGGCATCGCTCTCTGTAGAGTTGCTCCGCCTGATTAGCATTACGCCGACCCGACCTTCAACATGTTGTCACCAAGACTCATGTTGACACTCTGCGCGGTGGTGAGGAAGGCCTACCGCAAGGGTGGTTAGGGGTGCAGGAAGACAATGGCCACGCCTCCACGCCGTGCTACGTGCCGTACAAAACACATTACCCCGCGTTCCTCACAGTAGTGACTGACTGTAAACAATGGCGAGTAGCACGTGGCCCAAGAGGTATAAACATGTCTTGCACAGCAAGGAGAGAGAAGTCATCAGGAGTGTTGTAGAAGCTTGTGATGAAGAGGCAAGGAATACGTATTTGTTGGTTTCTATTAACAAAGCTACAGAGAGAGCTACAAAGTACATGGGAGTAAGTAAGGCGTCTATTGAAAGAATTCGCAAACAAAGCAGAGATGGATATCGCGAGCCTCAAACAACTCCAGGAAAGCGATGGTAAGAACACAATGCTTAAACTGTTCACAGTATCTCCTATTAAGGGTTCCGACTACCTGCAATTATTTTGTGCAATCGAGTGCTGAAAACGGGTGGGCTCTAAGGCGAACTCTTGCTATCTTCTCGTTAGCTTCGTCACCTGTACCCACAAGGCGCTCAAATTGCATGCTGTCTCTCTGCCCGGTGACTCGCCTACACGCGACTTTCAGCAGTGAACATATTTATTTTAAAGGCACATTAATAAGAAGCAAGTACGATATGTTTCTAAAGACAACTCTTAAGTTTTTGTATACAAAAATCTGTGGTTGAAACTGTTTCTGAAAGCACCCGTTTTTGCCATTTTAACGTCACAAAAAATTCTTTGAATTTGAATGAGAACTTTAAACATGGTGGTTGGACGCCACTAAAAATATCCAACTGTTTTGGAATCACGTGTTTTGAACCAAACCCTTATAATGCACTTCATGCGCCAGCCAGTCGGAGACCTTATTACATCTGCAATGTAATGAATATATATTAATTTTTAGTCACTTTGACAGATGAAGATAAATACCTCATGCAACAGCATAAAAAGCAAGGTTTATTTTCTTGACTGAACAGGTATGCTTTTCAAACATTGCACCAATAGTAAAGTGTCATCCGTGACTTTTCAGTACGATATGCAAGTAATGTTTTCAGTCAACCAACCATTCAACAGATTTGATTAAAAAATTGTAAATTTGGCGCAGTCCTCATAATTACTTAATTGCAATTGGTAATGCACACGTTGAAGGTACTCGTTATTGTATTTGAATAATATAAATGTCTGTTAAAATTCACAAAATATGGAAATTTTTATATTGACGTTAATTACACCATCCGCAGTTATATATATATATATATATATATATATATATATATAATTTTTAGACGGAAAATTATTTTTTGTACGTTTACACATAGAGTTTGTGTTGCTATAAGCGCACATCAAAACATAATTTTAAACATGCTATTTAAAGAAAATGCCTTTAATATTTTGTTTTATTTACCTATATCAAAAAAAGACGTAATGGTAATAATTCCGATTATTTCAAAGAGAACGAATTCAGAGGGAAGTGAAATTCGTTCATTATCTCATTTACATTCATTGTTCAGAAGTTTTGGGAGATGAATGCTCTGAATTTTGGAAAGTGGCTTTCGCAGCAAGTTTTACTAAATCTGCCACCAAATTCCGTGATAGATATGGACAATTCACCATATCATTCGAAGCAAGTAGAAAGGCCACCCTCAAAATTTGACACGAAGAAAGAAATCGTGGCGTGGCTACAAGGAAAAGGGATCTCTTGCGACGAAACAATGAGAAAAGCTACTCTCATTGAATTGCTTGAAAACCATCTACCAAGAGAAAAAATATTCGCTGTAGATAGGATATTCCAGCAACATGGCCATCCTGTACTTAGATTGCCCCCTTATATGTGCGATTTCAATACCATAGAACTAGCCTGGGCTAAGATTAAACGCCACATCAGAGCTCACAACACGACTAGAGATTCATCACTGCAAGTCTTACAGAGGCTAACTATAGAAGCCGTAGAAGCCGTAACAAAGGAAGACAGGGTGGGACATTGCAGACACGCTGAAGGATTTGAAGAAGAGTACTGGAAGAACGACTGCTTCTTGCAGTTAGCAGCATATGCGTTCTTAATAAAACTGGATAGTGACAGTGATGACACAGATGATGAAGTAGCAAAACATTCACACCATGACAGCTGCAATTGGGCAAGAAATGTTTGTTGTATGCGATAGCGACATCTCTTTCTTAGCTCAGCCATTGTAAATATTGAAACTAGATTATATCTTGCTGATACATGTACTCTATAAAGTGTCATTAATTTGTTTTGTTTAATCACTTTTTAATTAGTATGCTAGGTATAGTTTTATTTCTCCCTAAGCTTCCTCAAAAACAGTGAATAAACATTGTTAACAAGGCTATGTTTAGCCATGTTAGTAGTATGTGTTATCAGTTTGTAAAATTGCTATCCACTTTTATTTGTACTTATACTATTACATACATTATTTTTCTTTTATTTATATTTATACTATTACATAAATTCTCTTTTGTCGAAGCAATTGGAATCATGAATGTTTCATGGCGTCATTTGAGCAATTAATAGTTTTACTTCTGAATACTTGTAAATAAGTAGATTTAAACTAAACATTTCAATGTACTTTCCCTTATATTGCCTTTTTGTTCCCCACACCATGAACTTGGTATCACTGCTCATTCTTATAGTCACTTTGTACCTTAAAATTATACACTCATGTCTTGTTCAGTAATAATTGGTTACAACTGAATAATTGTACCCAGTATTTTTCATTAATAATGCTTATTTGTCCCATCATAATCTTGGGTCATTTATTGTTTATATTATCATCATGTTGTCCTAATAATATACTATCAAACTGTGTTCAAACGTTAATTATTTTTTAAATTATAATACTTGTAAATTTGTGGTTGTTAACTGATTATGTCACTGCAATTTTTAAATCTTGTGTTTTGGAGGCCTAAAGATTTCTTTATTTTTATTCATCTTCCTTCGTCTATTCAATATATGGTGAGTAATTTTAAAGTTTTCTAGAATAACACTTGTAAATTAGTGTAGTTAACTATTCATGTTATTAAATTATTTTCATTGGTTTGATTTCTGGAAGTTGCTTCTTGAAAAAAAGTATGCTTTTCATAAATGTTAGCACAGCATGTCGAAAGCCGCGGTTGAGGCAGTTCGCCTGCCACCACTGTGATACGGGTTCGGTTCCTGGCGATGTCAACAGGGATTTTTGCATGTTGCAGTAGTGGCTGGTGGGTTATCTCGGAGGTTTCCCGTTTTCCCCACCTTGCGTTCAGGCGCTGCTCCATGTCCATCTCATTTCACCCACATCACATAGGCTCTGAAGACCTCTCTTAAGCTAAGACTCGTACAAACCTATCATCAATCAATTAATCATTGTGTGTCATAATACTTTATTGTCACTCAGTTCACATTACCAAATAGATTGTACATATATTTAAGATCGAATTATAACTGTTTTTGTATTTTTTTAAATGAAATCTGTGCATATTTACTGTACTTCAGTGGTAGAAAAGGCAAACATTTACTTAACTGCACCAACAGAAAATAAAGACATCGCATACAGTAAGATTGCTTGAAACTCCAACTCAGTTAGGTGTTGGAAACTTGAAGATGTAGTTATACGTAGACTACTTTTAATGCCGCTTTTCAGGAATATTCTACTGACTCTGGCGAACAAATAAGTTAACTAACTTCGTAACGATATATCAATCGATTGTATCATCAACCTCTGCAAACCATATTTTCGCACAATTGTCTCGCTTTCTGGTTTTTAATGTTAATGCGTAGTTTTAAATAAAATTATGCATTTACAGTGAAACTACTTCATAAATGTAAAATACTTATTTTGTTGGTATAACATGACACTAAATAAAATATTTTGACAAACTGAGTAAAAATTGTTGTCCCCACTCACCTTTGCAATAATTTCGTATTTATGCCAATGCATTTTTAAAGACGTGTAGCTGAAAAAAGTAATACATCCACGCTTTGCCTGGGACTTAAACCCCCGAACATTTAGTACCTTACGCTGGCGCGCAACAAACTATGCTACAAAACAAAAATGTCGGTGTTAGACGCATTGATGTACCTTTCACTCTCTTCTGTTTGAGGTGGTCAGTTGAATGTTTGCAGGATGCATAGTACGTCATCCAACGGTACACCTTTTCGACATTATTCACGGGTTTGGGCAGGGGGGGGGGNCCATTACCAAGGTTTGTCGAGGGGAGCGGGAGGTGTACTAGGACTAGGGGGGCCAGCCCTCATAACGTTTGACGCCAACAGTACATTTCCGTTACAACTCTCACCTTGCAGTGTACTGTATTCGACTGCACACGGATGACTGACTTAGCAGTCGTGACGTCATGTGTGCTCCTTTGTTTCCTCTAAGCGCAACCTCTGTGGAATGGGGTACGCAACTCTGGGCACCTGCACTGTTTATATCACCTATATATCAAACGTAGATCATTGATGTCATACTGTGCTGTACCATGCAGCGCAATCGTACACAAGGCATCACATAACGGGTCTTCGTGAACCCTCATGAGCCCTAATGTCTGTGGCGGTTTTTAACGATCTGTTTATTAAACTGGCACATTGTGACACATTTTTGAATAGGTCTTGACGAGCTTCATTGAATTTTTGACGAATATATACATGATTCCATTTAAAAGATTGATGTTAGTACTCATATCTCACTAATAAATAATACTACAAGGCTGACTCTCCAGCAGTATTATTTCCCCCTCCCAGTTATACATTTTTGGTATGAAACACTTTTTCATTTGGGGCCGCGGTACGGAGTTATTGTGGCTGGTCAAGATAAATGGGACGGTTTGTGTCTAAAATTATTATTAATATATTTACAAAAATTGGTTGGTTTAATTCAAATTTTGGTACATATTGGTAAAAAAAATACTAACACTTTACATACTACCTTATATATTCAAGTATCACCAAATAGAAATATGTTCACAATAAAAAAATATTACACATAACATTTTAACTTTGCTTCAAATGTTCTTAGGTGTTTAGAGTTACGTATTAGAATGTGGCGAAGTGTCATTTAGTTTATTAAATTTTTTAATGTTCTTATTATTTGTCTCAAGTGTGAAAGAGCGTGTACCTACAATTAACTAAAAAAATTGAAGTATATTTATCTCTATTCATATAGTTACCAGGCAGATGTGTTAACGCTTGTTTCGGAGAACATGCCCAAGGAAATTGTAATCTTCTTCCAGTTATGAATACTGACAACACTAATATAACTTTGTCGTCCTACTCATCGGCAAAAATAAACTTTTTCAGAACTTCGGAGTCGCGAGTTCCGGTTACTCTTGAGGGTGAACGGTGACATCAAAATTACTTTCTTAGGAAAAAGGACGAGAACAAACTCATTCGCCAAAGACGTAGGGAAAGTTTATTCAATGAACGCTGTTTCCAGTGTAATCCCACAATAGTACTTCTGATACAGAACTTGACTGTAGAAATTAATATAAGAGAGCGATGGCGTTTTAAGAAATAAACATCTTTGACTTATAAGTTGTTTCACATTACTAAATATGTGATTTCATTGATGTGTCGCTATATGTTATGTGATAAAAGCATAATAAATGTTCCTAGAAAACAAAATTTATACGGCACTATGAAGAATAAGATGGTGGGTGGGGACTGTTTCTAAACTGTTTTGTAGAGCGGAGGTTCTCAATTTGTTCATCGTCGAGTAGCAATTGGCACATTATTATGATCATCAATAGTACCTCCTACATTACTGGGGATGTGGGCGAGTATTAAGGCTATCTGAGCGAAGACAAATAAGGCAGCAGAGATCTCTGGACACATCGTTAAGGCTCTGGGCACAGAGAAGTAACTTTCTGTCCGTATTCGGAAAGCAAAACGTTTATTTTACCCCTATAATTTATATTATTTTAGACACGGTCGCGTACCACCAGTTGGGAACCCCTGTTCTAGAGAGTTTCTAGTTGGGTAGCGAGGTTCACCACATGTAGACGAATTCGTTCAGTTCGCTTTCGACAAGTGGCCGCTACACATCGCGTATTTGACTGGTCTCGCTACGTAACTGCTGCTCTGATGAATTATGCTGTACCCGAAGCACAAGACTACACTGACTGCTTCCACTGTCAATTACCAGATTCCCACCGTGCGAGGCTATCTTCACAGGCCAATGAGGAGATAATTGTGCTCTCTTGTTGAGCGCACGGAGACAGTCACAAATATTCGCGCTGCAATGCGGAGTAATGCAACTAAATAGACACCACAGGCCTGTAGGCTGGCACGAACACGTCAGTAAACGTGTCGTGAGATGTTCACATTAACTCCTTGGACGAAGATGACAGACATATAGTAACAATGCAAGCAAATACTATATGTTAATGCTGCCGTGTATTGCTTCGAGTTTGAACTGAAATGGATATCACTGCATTGGTTGAGTATACCGTATAATACAGAGTGATTCACGAGGAGTTACCGCCACTCATAGGGCGCATTTCTTAGGTCATTTGGGGCAAACTAGGTCATATAAATGTAGGTTTTATTCCTAATATTTACAGAGTAATTAAAAAAAAATCCGGTACAGGAAAAAAGAAGAACCTTTCCAAAGTAAAAAAAATATATATTATCAGACTTTATTCTTTACAGTTAAGTGTCGAACACTGTACCGGCGATTTTCTTCTGTATAAAATGTACGCGGCATTGTAACATAAGTACTGCATCTCATGACCAGAGGCTACAACCCCAATAGATGCGCAGGAACGCACCGAGTCCACTGCAATGAGTTTCCAATTTTTGGAACTACTCTGGAAACATTGCGAATACGACCCACATGTATATGACATAATTTGCTCCAAACGACCTAAGGAATACTTTCTGTAAGTGTCGGTAACTCCTCGTGGCTGATCCTGTATATTACCGTGCACTACCATGTAATAGTAAGTAAGTCTAAGGCTGTGTTCCATTTGGAACTTTTTAGTAACAAAATGGTCACGTGACCTATTTTCGTTTACAAAGTCGATGACTTATTGTAATTGCGTTTCGTATTGTGACAACTACGAATCTTACAAAGAACCAAATACCAATTACCAAAATCGCATATATGTTAGTCTTTAACACTTGATATAACTACTTAGTAAATTAAGTTGCTGAAATTGTCACGAAATGCGTATTATTTTAATTGTGTAATTAATGGTTAGTAACAATAAAAGGTTTATTTTTATTTCCTTATAGTATCATTTCATGTTAAACAGTGCTTTAAAAATATTTTTATCAATATATAATGTTTGTCTTTAAAATTTTTCGGATTTTTTTTGTTTTGAAATAATTATTTCACTGTGTTGTACATCAGCGTTGCATGCTAAACAGCTGCCTGACCTGGCGATACAAATATAACCTTACAAAATTCAAAATGGAAATTAGAAAAAACCAAAACTGAACAAATTGTAAAACAACCAAATTGCTGGATATTAGACAATGAAACTGTAAGTAGCCGCCAGCGTGTTTTCACGAAAACAATTAATAAATGCATAAGTAGCAACGCAAATACGATGGGTGTAAAACCAGTGTACCCCTTAATGTTACGTCCGAACTACACAAAGTTCTGTAAATAGCCGAGATTTTATGAATACATACATATTTTAGAATTATTTTGGCAAGTCCCAAAGAATGAAGAAAGAACTTGCAACATTCCTGGTTTTTATTTATGCAGAAATATTCTGTTAATACATTTCTAAATTGTCAGCATGTTTTTGATATTAAACCAAATTGTATTGTAAAATAAATGTGTAGTTTTGAATTGTTACCGTTAATTTTAAGCGTTAAGAATTCGTAAAATGTTGTAGTTGTCATCGCCCACTAAAATACAGCATATCTGATCACAAAAATTTTAAGATTAGAAAATCTTCTACCACGATGTTTCTGAAACTTTCACAAAATGGNGCAAATAGCCGAGATTTTATGAATACATACATATTTTAGAATTATTTTGGCAAGTCCCAAAGAATGAAGAAAGAACTTGCAACATTCCTGGTTTTTATTTATGCAGAAATATTCTGTTAATACATTTCTAAATTGTCGGCATGTTTTTGATATTAAACCAAATTGTATTGTAAAATAAATGTGTAGTTTTGAATTGTTACCGTTAATTTTAAGCGTTAAGAATTCGTAAAATGTTGTAGTTGTCATCGCCCACTACAAGACAGCATATCTGATCACAAAAATTTTAAGATTAGAAAATCTTCTACCACGATGTGTCTGAAACTTTCACAAAATGGTCTCAACCGTTATCTGCAACAAGTTTAAATTCACTGCCTACTTACCAAGCCAACCGGACCACCCAGTTTCCTCCGTGAATACTGACTTAACAATCCACACCTTCTACCAGAGCACAGGTTGGCATCGTACATCAAACCTCTCTACATTCCTGTTCAGGCCGTGGTAGGGAGAAATGGACCTCCCAGCTTTATCCACCTACATTGCCAACACCGATGTGTCAACCTCCCTACCAGAACACGTGGGAATCGTGTCGGGGGGTTTCTCGGGGATCTCCCGTTCCCCCACCCCTTCATCTCGGCGCTGATGAATACTCACCTCGCTTCACCCTCACTGGCTCTCAAGATTTCTCCACACTTCACTCGATACCAGAAACCTCGCCAACGGAGTCTCACCGCAGAGATGTGTCACCACCATCACTGGCTCAACAACTTCGTCCTGCAAACCATCTTACATGAGTTCACCACTTCACCCGAGCAAAGTTATGTACGAATTATTATGAGCTGTAAGTTGACAACGCGCTTACATGATTATGGAAATAGTAATAATAACAACAATTTAGTGCTATAGAGTCGGCCATGTGTAGCAGGTCTTCTGCTGGTCTCCACGACGAAAGCTCACGGGTATGAATCGCGATAGAAGCTGTTAATCTCTTCCTTATATTTTGGATTTAAAAAAAATATGTATTTGCATGGCATATTTACAGAACTCATGAATATAGCATTAAAATATTACGTAAGTAGATGCTAATTTAGATGAAGACGAGCTTTCTTAACAGTCAAGAATGTTACATGTACCAGCGAAAACTTATTCCTATTAGAAAAATTAAGATAGTTTGGCATGAATCGATCACGCGTTGTATCTCAAAATCGCATGTTTTTGTGTAGGCTTACTTATAACTTCTCAGGTAAGTTGTAACAATTCAGTACAACTCGTTCATGTTGAAGTGGAGAGATTTAAATAATTTCCTGCCTCGATTGTAAATTCTTATAACTTTACGCGTTTTAAATATTATGAGTTACATGGTGTTATATCTTGAAATTTTTAATATTTCTACGAAACCTTCCATGCACATTTGAATAAGATATGTTATAAATTAAATACCATTTATCTACCTCAAAACTTTGGAAATTACTGTTAACATTGGGGAAAAATATTTCTCTTCAAAATGTGAAAAACTACTTGAGATGAAACCACAATTATGTAATCAGTGTTAGTCTGATTTGATAGCTGCCATATGTAACATTTTGCATCTGACGACATTGGCGGCCATTAGGAAATTTCATAGCTGGCTGGTAACCTACAACATCCTTTCAAATGCTGCAGGTTTTTTTCGAGAACAGTTCGCCGCAATGTGTTACGCCAAGGAAACGTTTTGTCTTACTTTCATGAAAACATGCTTTCTATGTCATGACAATCGAAAACACCGACGGAACTTTCGTTGGTTAATAACATGGCTCACCTTAATTTCCTAATGACAGGCGATATTATCACTCACCAAATGCTCACATATGGAAAATATCAAATCAGACTAACACTGTTTACGAATTTGTTTCATTTAAAATAGTTTATAACATTTTTAAAATAATTTAATTTTTTTCCCAATTTTAAAGACAGTCATCTCCGTCAACAGTCACGTTAGGCGATAGGCCGTATTAAGTTTTCTACCTCATTTTCCATACAGAAACATCTCATATAGTGTATAACTGGGATTCAGGATAGGGGGCCGTGGTGATGTAGTGGTTGGATTACTCGCGTTCCACGGAGGTGAACCGGGTTCGATTCCTGGTGGGGTCACCCCCGGACCATCGTATGTGGGAATCATGCCGGACGATACCGCTGGTCGGCAGGTTTTCTCGGTGATCTCACGTTTCCTCCGCCCTTGCATTCCGGCGCTGCTCTATACACACCTAGTTTCACCATTATCGGATCTCAAGACCTTGATGTTGAGAGCCGCGCAAATCTCTTCATTCACTCACTCACTCACTCACTCGCTCACTCACTCACTGGGATTGAGAATAACCCTGTCTGTAAGCTGTAGGGAAAGTACCTGTATACGTATGTTATGGAGGAAAGTAGGATAAGAGATTTTTCATAACTTCATGCGAGATCTAATATTAGTTTATTGTAGACTAACCTAGCGGAATAAGGTCGTTAATACAGACAAATGCACACACCTGTAAACGAGTGTACGTAGATATAAATATAATGGTCGTCCATAGTGAAAAGAAAACGAAGGGGGCGACTAGAGGNTCTGTAAACGAGTGTACGTAGATATAAATATAATGGTCGTCCATAGTGAAAAGAAAACGAAGGGGGCGACTAGAGGCCAAACTCACCGCGGAAGTGCTCCATTAAGGCGCCATCGTAGGAGGTCGCAATGACGTCATAAAACCAGGAATGCCATAGCACAGCGGGTAGGCTCTGTGGGTCTTGATGGCGGGGAATGGCCCAGCCAATCCCAGTACAAACAGAAACCATTTTGGCCTGCTCATAACGCCGCCAAATATAATAGCGACACGGAAGTACAATTGTGGATTTGTAATGCGATTTTCTTATTTATACTGAGCATACGTGGTCAACATAGAGCTTTCTTGGGATAACGTGTTTTCGAAACAAAATATGTTTCNAAAAAAGAAAATAATTTAAGTTCAAAAAGTTTCGTATGGCTGGCGTTAAAGGTGAAACGCAAACATAATTTAATGCGAACAGTGCAAACCACTTGTAATGTTGGCAAAGAGTTTGGAAAACGTTGTTCATTCTTAACGTCTTGTGTGAAGTATAGTGTTTGAACTGATGCCCTCTGAAACGATTTTATTTTGGTATGCTCCATATTAGACAAATATTCGCATAATCTTTTAATTTCTCTTGTCTTAAATATGCATAGTCACTTGAGCCGTGGTAAGCAGTCTTTACGCAACGGTACTATTAATTTACGTAAGTAGCACAATGATTGTAACGATTAGATAAACCAAGCAGGGCTTCCATAAGTGTTTAATTAATTGTGAATGAATTAATTATGAAAACATACCTCTGATTTTATAGAAAATGCTAACTTTAAACATAGTTGGAACATACAAATGAGGCGCAATTATGACTTAGCCTTTCAACTATTTATTCCGTTCCAGTTATATTTTTCAATTTGTGAATGACCTTGTAAATCACACGAAACGCAATGATCTATTTCAGTCACGACGTGATGTAAAAGTTAATCCCTTCTGAAAATTCAGAATGACAACGCTTAAATTGGTTTCGTGACTGAAATAAAAATTTCCGGGTTACTTGGAAACAAGAATTTTACGACGTAAAATAACTGGAAACTGATAAAAAGCACACTTGCTCTAGCGTAGATGTATGGAAAGTTCACGTCCCTGATTCTCAAGACGTAGCGAATAAGATAATACACGTGTGTTCCATTTCAACTTCTTTGACATGCAACAGTCAATGCTTCTTAGTTATAGCGCAAGAAGAGCCTCAACTCTCGGAAATTATTTCACAGTAGTGTTAAAAATAGTATACAGCAGCCATGTTAATTACTCTAAGACAAAGTTATTGTCTTTTTTTNTTATTTCACAGTAGTGTTAAAAATAGTATACAGCAGCCATGTTAATTACTCTAAGACAAAGTTATTGTCTTTTTTTATACTGCCGAAGATGTTTCGTGACTCAATATACTACAAAGAAAGTCTTATTACTGACATAAAATATGANCTTTTTTTATACTGCCGAAGATGTTTCGTGACTCAATATACTACAAAGAAAGTCTTATTACTGACATAAAATATGAACGAAATTTTCTGATCTTACTACATGATAAAAAAGAAGAGAAATGGAAAACTGTTTATATTGACCAATGTTTAGCCACAAGTGTATTATTAATAGTTTAATCTTGTTCTGGAACGAATGTAAAAAAGAGTCAGTTACTTTTATGAAAACACTTTTTTTGAGACTTCCAGTGACTACTTATGGCTATTCTCGCAGAAAACAAGAGATATGAGACAAATGTGGGTTAGGGCACAGCAAATTCAATAAAATAATTTACCCAGAAGACTGCAACCTTGTCGTCTTGGCTCTAGCCCGGAGGCCAAGACAACCAGTTAATTTATCCGTTTCATCCTTCCATAGAACTCGCGGCAACAGCCACCAGGCAACTTATATAGGCCTAAACTTTCAGTAAATTGTCTTACACATTTTTAGCTTTCCATTTGTAGTTACTTCTTTGTATTGGTTTGCTTACACACTATTTATTGCCGCTTTAGGTTTTGCTTGGACCTTTTACATTTTATTTTGGTCTTGAATTCCTTGCATTAATCATATATCATAATAAGAATTTGTCTGACTCTTAAAAATAATTGAGTAGTATTTTGACGATTTCATGTACTTTTTTCACGAAAAAATATACTCGACTTTTTTCAAAACCAATACATTTCTTATTTTACACAATTTTCCCACCGAAAGTGTTACAAAATGTTATCGTAGAAAGTTAAGCCAAATAGTTAAATTTTTTCGCTATCGTACCATATTCCTCAGATATTTTTTAATGTTTTACTTATTGCACCTGCCTTCTTTNTAGTTAAATTTTTTCGCTATCGTACCATATTCCTCAGATATTTTTTAATGTTTTACTTATTGCACCTGCCTTCTTTTCTTACTGCGCATGTCAGACATGCAGTAGGTCAAGATATATACTACATTTAAAATCATGCTTGTAATTTGTTTTATATCTAGTATACTTACTTTTGGTAGAAAATACGGAACACATCACTTGCTTTTCTCTGTCTGTGTCAGCATCTTTTTTGAACTTATGTTAGTGGTTTTGGGAGTATTAGCTCCTCATGTCCCCTACCTGCTCATTTAATGTAATACATCGATTTTAATTGAAATGGACATACATAAAACGTAGAAAGGATACACACTTTTATACTTTAACCACATACACTGAAGAGCCCAAAAAATTGGCACACCTGCCTAATATCGTGTGCCCCCCCCCCCTCAACCCAAGCTAGCAGAAGTGCCGCAAGACGACGTGGCATGGACTCGACTAATGTCTGAAGGTATGCAGGAGGCAATTCACACCATNTGAATCCTGCAGGGCAGTCCACAAATCCAATCTGCGCCAATTTGAGAAAGGGTTGCACATCTGTCACGTTTAATGATTCTCGTCAGTCGTAGTTTGTCCCGTTCTTTCACGATCTTTTTCCGGCCGCATCGATGTCGGAGATGTGATGTTTTACCGGATTCCCGATATTCACGGTACACTCGTGAAATGGTCCTACGCGAACATTCAAATGTTATGGCTACCTCGGAGATGCTATGTCCCATATCTCGTGCACCGACTATAACACCATGTTCAAACTCACTTAAATATTGATAACCTGCCATTGTAGAAGTGGTAACCGATCTAGCTGCCGACAGTATCGCGTTACTCTGATTGGTTTCATACCTCGGTTATTTGCATACGCACGCCTATACCAGTTTTTTTTTGGCTCTTCAGTGTATAAAACCTGTTTTCACACTTGCCCCAATGCAAATTTTTAGGGCGATATTTTACAGTTCATTAACTTTGGGAATAACAAGAACTTAACTTGATATGTTGGCAGTAGTGAAGTAAATACCAAAATCACTCACTTATAGTCTTTTTCATCTTCTGTTTCGGAAGACAGCGTCAGCTGAAAAATTAAGCCTTATGCAATCTCTCAGGAGTTAAACAACCAATTAGCAGTGAATTTTACATACTAGAAGTGTTATAGAAGACGTTCTAATTTTGTATACCACCCGTTGTATCTAGTTATACGTATCCTTTCTCGCTTTTATTCTTGCCTTTTTGAGAGTGATACTGTTTTTCCGTTGCTTCAATTGGAACTGTCTAGTGTTATCCTATTGTCAGGAGCAACAAATTAAAGTAGCAAGTGAAAAGAACATCTATCTCTTGATCCTCAAAAATGTAATCGTCTCCACTGTTGTACCCATTGCAGTTGTTTTTTTCAGTGTATTTTGTAGTGATTGTTCCATTGCCAGTCTGCTAATCTTGATCAACTTAGTCCATATAAATAAACGCCAGTGTTATACATGCTTTCTCCTGAGTTAACCACAGGTAAAGCACAAAAATTTCATTTTAAGTCATTATTTAAGTTAACATGTATACATTATTCAGAAGACTGGGGAATAAAGTAAACACTTTGTTTTGTCAGTAATTCTGTACAGCGGTCTTAGTTAATAACTTTCATATACGACGTATACAATTTTACAGCATAGAAAGATCATATTTGCTGTCTTAAAGTGTGTCGTTTTACTTATCACTTGCAGTTAGAAACAAATTTCTTTATATTCGGTGTGAACGAAATTTACTAAATAAATAGCAAATCGCTCTTTATGTTGTAAGTTGGACAAGCACTAACTTCGGCCATAAGGAGTGTGCGGGACAAATATATAAGTTATCAGGAATAGATTAACCAGTTCTATAAAACTTCAGTTCTTCTACTCTTTTAAGTATATTTTTGTTTGCAGCGAATCAATATATGTAGTTTCGCGTATAAATATGAGACTGTAAGAGTGTAATGTTTGCACTGGTGGCAAAGGGAATTGATTTATTTTTGTTTTTCTGCTCACTGAAGTAAAAAGCGACGAAACATTGACGTTCTTTTGCTGATAGTTTGACAATGCCGTACTACTGGCATGGGGGCACCAATAGTTAGGTCCGTTTACCATTTAACTGCTACTTGTGGCGGGTGGCGGGGATAAAAAGTAGGCTGAAAAAAAGAAATGTCGCAGGCCGTTCGTAGTGCTCAGTTTACAGTAAAACACCAATAATGACATAAGAATTGGTTCAAATTAACTTTGCTATCAAAGCTGCTGACAGCACCGCGAGAGCATCGCTGTCGGAATTCGCCAGCAAAGTCATGCACCTGGCTTAATGCTTTGGATCGCGTACAAACTGAGTGGTTACCCAATACCGCCTTGCAAGCTAACTATATCAGTACGGGGGTGGACTGTGCGAAACCAAGTCTGTGTTCAATCTGGGTCAGCCCTAATAGGGCAACAGTGATGGTAACGTGAGCATGTTAATACTCAGGTATTCCTAGCCTGAAGGAATGAGGACTTTGTTTACCAGATCGGGTAATCGTTCGAGGTTAATGGAATAGAGTGCCCGGGGGTAGGAACCCTGTAAGTCATGCCTTGGAGTAAGCCATCCTGTTAGGTGGCCCTCCACGGGATATGACTGGGCTCATGCTACGTGGCCCACTTGTGATTGTGGCATGTGAACATATGCATGTTGCTCCCTCCCTCAGTTCGGCTTTCATATCCACCCTCAAAAAGGGACTGGTACTTTCGTTGGGTCCGAAGTTGCTGAAGGCAGTCTAGCGTCTCCCTCCTCGGAGGTAGAAGACCCATAGTGTGGAATCTCCCGTACGTATAACCGTATTTCCGCTCAGAGTAGAAACATGCTCAGGCCTGAGAAGCTTGATTATTGTTGGGCAATCAGGAGGAGGGGCATGTTTTCCTAGAGGCCCTTGGTGGTGGTACCAGAACTATGGCATGTCCAAGTCATGGTTGTTAGGATCTGAAAGATGTCTCCTGTTATACGCAAAGGGGTTAGGCACAGGAGGGGTGGCGGTGCGGAGAGCCGGACATGTACTGGAAAACATGTAAGCTTTGAATTTAGCATAAAATGCTGTTATTGGCCCACTATTTTGAAATATAGAACAACATTAAAAGAATAAGCTTGTAAGTTAAACTTATATTTCAAAAATCACTCAACCTATTCGCACCAATTTTTCCATATACTTAATAATATGTTAGCCCATGTAAACGTATGCATGTTAAATGGATAAGCCACTTATTTTCAAAATGGTGGACATATCGAGTTCTGGGTTAATTTTCTATAACTACCATATTGTTTCACCACTTTTAAGCAAACTTGGTATGCTGTAACTATACAGAGTGGTCCTGAACTACAGTTACAAATGTTGTGAGATGATTCCCTATGCAAAATGGGATTGAAAATATCATACGAAAGATGTCGTACAGTAACTCGTAACGGAGGTAGCCACCCTTGAAAATCGCTATATTGAATGGTTCTACCAGATTATAATGAAACATACATGAAAAGAAGGAGCCATTCGGTGAATAATATTTTCCTTAGCCAAGACCTGAAACCTGTGAACAGTAGTTGTGTACTATCATCCCCTACATTGAGACACTAGGGGGTGGTATGTTATTATCTTACCAATGTGTGTATAACCCTCGGGTATTATATAAAGACGTCATAATCATACGGTACTGCACGGAAATGTAACGTTGATGTAATACTCTCAGGTGAACAGTGTTCGAGACAAAGGACAAAGTTTGTAAGGGTGCACATGGTTCCGTACCTGGCAGGCAACCAAGTGTACTCTTACAAACTTTGTCCTTTGTGGACTAGCGAGGCTACTTCAGCCGCAACGGGCCTCCCAGCCGACAGTATAGAGCTTGGAGGGTTGTACGACCTTAAGCGACACGCGTGTGAACACAGCGAAGCGACGAGCCAGCAGAGCGACGAGTGGCGGGAAGAGAGAGACAAGCGGGAGCGAAGTCTGCGGACTGCGAGCATCGGCACAGTGAAGAGTGAGACTAACGGGCGTAACTATTGAACTGGAAACGTGAGTGTAAGACATTTGGAATGATGGCAATAGACAGATTCAATTTATGTAAATAATGTGTATGACTTAGGAGACCTAGATAAGGACTTTAATAAGAGTTGAGATAGACATTAAATATTGCGCTCACTGACGATAACAAGAGAAATAGTTGTGATATATTGTATAATGTTGTAAATAATAGTTGTGTGAATAAATTAAAAATATAATGCAGTTCTTTTATTTTTATTAATACCTCCATTCCCACGAACTTGGAAACGCCCTTCTGGAGTATTGTAACATTGGCGTCTGAAATGGGATGGAGGCATTCAATTGTAATTAGTAATTAGTTATATTAAANAATAATAGTTGTGTGAATAAATTAAAAATATAATGCAGTTCTTTTATTTTTATTAATACCTCCATTCCCACGAACTCGGAAACGCCCCTCTGGAGTCTTGTAACATTGGCGTCAGAAATGGGATGGAGGCATTCAATTGTAATTAGTTATTAATGATGTTATAACAAAATAATTAGGTCAAAAAGTACTGGTTTGTACAACTATTGCAGTGAATGTTAACTAGAAAAATGTCTGCAGAAATAGAAGCCCTGTGAGCATTAATCGAGGGGTTGAGTATTCAAGCAAAGGCAAGTGTAAATAGCTTGATCTAAATCAAGTTAGTAGTGTAAAAGAAAGCGAGAATGAAATGGTAAATACCCTAATTAGTTCTGCAATAGTAAGTGTAAATGAATCTGTACATAGTGTAAACGAGAAAGTTAATAGTCTGGTAAGTAATTAAATTATTTAGTAGATAGGAAAATACACAGTAAATGAGAGCGTAGACAAGAAAATAGAAGGCATTAGCGAGTTAGTGAATACGAGTATTGACTGTGTAAACAAGAACATCGACATCGTGAGTGAAAGGATGGACACCGTAAATGTGCTAGAGATAAAATTAATTCAAACTCTTTATAGTCTATGGAAAAATATACCCAAGATTGTAAATGTGTGATAGTCACGACCTTATATACATGTTGTATTGAGACAACTAGTCTTTGCCAAATATTAAATTTTTGATTTTTAATTGTTTATATTATTGGAAAACGCTTTCCGTTACAAAAAACACAATAAATGTACTTTTCTTATGCNTTTGATTTTTAATTGTTTATATTATTGGAAAACGCTTTCCGTTACAAAAAACACAATAAATGTACTTTTCTTATGCCAGTGTCCCATTCTTAAATTTTTAAATAATCCTATTCCCTTAATTTTTTCTTGTACTAATTAATTATAATTTTATTGCTTATTTGCTGTAAGCTTAAAATTTTGATGACCCTTTCAAACAAGGTAACTTAACTATGTAACAATGATACAAGTTTTTAAAAACTGTTTTTATCAAACCGTATTTTAACTTTTGTTTCATTTCCCTGTTTTCTTATTTTCAGTCATGACCAAATACACTCTGATATAATCATGGNCGTATTTTAACTTTTGTTTCATTTCCCTGTTTTCTTATTTTCAGTCATGACCAAATACACTCTGATATAATCATGGTTGCCAAAAATATAAAATTTACTATAAATTCTAGTAACTAACTTTAAGAGATTGCGACTGTCTCGTTGAAGATAAATATGACAAATAATCTGAAGAAATTGGTTCTTAAAAATTTTATTGACTTGCATCTAACAGACAACCAAATATTATTTTTGTCCATAATAAGCGAGAGATAACACACTACTGAATTAACTATTACGCTTTCCATAAATCTTAGATGATAAACTACAGCAATCGGTAGAACACTCTAATAATATTTACTACAGTGACTTTTGCAGTTAGTTGACAGCTTGTGAACGAAGTGCTCGCGGATTCATGCACACTGTCTTGTGCGGCAACTGTTGTTGTTTACTCGACGTGTTTGCATTCCAATAAAGCGTGGTACAACAATCTTGACCATGTGCCAACATTTTTTATTTTTTATTGTATGAATATTACCACACAGCTTACATTTTTCCTTTGATATCCCTTTTTAAAAATATAAGGACACTCGGTAGTTTATATTTATTATTTGGTTACCTCTCCATATAAGTATGTTTCAATATTTTCAGTGCATCACTGACATCTGTGAATGTACGATTAAGAATATATAGACCATGATGACCACAGTTCCTCGGGGTATATTGGATGTAGTTCTGAGGAAATTTGAGCTTGGTGATGGAATTTGAATGTTCCATATATTAATTTGTACTACTGATGATATTTACGTAGTTGGTCATATTCAGATGGGATAAAATGCAAAAATAATTTTTTTTTATGTATCAGTAGTGTTCACTGTGAAGTTCTGGCTCATCACGCAGCACATAGACAAAACTGAACTTACTTTGTCAGGACGCATTGTGATTGGTCGCGCCAACGTGTCCAATGTAAAGCAAGCAGCTAGTCTACGAAGGTGCAGCAACCCACTTTATATGATCGGAATTGTTCAGTGGAGATGTGGCATTGTAGTATCTAGATGGAGAGAGAACAGATATGTTTACCGACAGCATCCAAGAAGAACTCGCCCTCAAAATATTTACTTCTAGTTATGTTCTTAGAAAACAGTAAATTAATGTTTACTTACAGTTTCTGCTTTTCCTTGAACGAAATCGTCATTGATGCCAGAGTTATCATTATGTAATATGAAAGAAATATTAATATCTAAGCCTTGCAGATTCTTTTCAGGTTACCATCAGTTCATTTTCAAGGATTGCTATCGAAGACCATCGATAACAAGCACGAGAAATAAAATTTCATCTAACATTCACGTTTTAATAACATCATTTAGAGTTCATAACAACTGTCAAGAAAGAGAAAAAATAAATATCAGGTGATATAAAATAGAATAACAAATAAACCACTATTTTGCAGCATTTCAGAGATTTTGAATATTTTAATTTAGTGTCCCAAATTTCTTATTAGAATTGAATATTCTGCAAATATTTTAAACCATAACTAGTAAAATAATTGTAAATATTGCATTTTTTAAAACTTTGATTCCCAAGTACATAGCTACAGCAACTTCTCAGATCAAAATTAAAGGAAACTACTTGTAAAAAAATATAAATTCAATTGATAGTATATAAAAACAGCGACAGTATGAGTATCCGAGTTAAATGGGTAACTACAAGTTCCCAATAGTTATCGCAATGGTTTCTAATTTCACGCCTGCTCTTTTTTAGGTTGGGCCGGCGAAAATGGTCGTGAAGGCAGTTTATTTTGCTGACGACAACAGACGCCTGTGTTCCAGACAAGTATCTGGAACACAGCCTGCAGGACGCTGGCACTGAACTCCTCTCATGAGAACTGTCTAGTGTGTCTCCAGGGAGAGATGCCGCATCTGCGCCCAGCTCCCACAGTCCTCCAGCATCACAGCCTGAAGAGCTCATAGCAGCGCCTTGTACGACGGTGCTGCTAGATAGAGTTGCCATGCCAGTAGTCTGGGTACCTCGCAGGTCTTCACTTTGCAAAGTGCCTCTCTCGTGGAGAATGGAGCACACCTCGTGCGCAATGCAAGCTGACCTCTCAACTGCCTCACCGTAAACGACAGGTATAATTTAAATACATGATTTTCACACTTTAAATTATGATGCTGTGATTTTGAAGTCGGTACGGTGGATTTTAGTTTGCGTATTACACCTGCAATCATAATTATTTTTCATTAAATAAAACTAATCCAGTTTAAA
Source organism: Clitarchus hookeri (assembly GCA_002778355.1). Classification (NCBI taxonomy): domain Eukaryota; kingdom Metazoa; phylum Arthropoda; class Insecta; order Phasmatodea; family Phasmatidae; genus Clitarchus; species Clitarchus hookeri. The sequence goes on along the minus strand of NQII01001028.1, from coordinate 496,991 downwards.
TAAATTTATAATTAACATACTGCTACAAGTGACTGGTAGTGACCAGGTTCATGAGAAAATATGGTCTTCAATAAAAAATAAAATTTGATATCCTGATTTTTTAAAAATACTAAAAAATGCAACAAAGCTCGGTCTTTCACAGTTTATTATGATTGCCTATATTAAAGGAGTTCTTTTAACAAATATTTGGCAGTCCAATACCCTAGATCAAGCAAACTGTACCAAATGTACCGTTATCACGTCAACTCCTCTCACCATCACTCTGTCTTCCAGGTGGATCAAAAAGAGAGGCGTCGATATCTTTTACAGTTAAGGAAGAGAACGGCATTGTAGAAAACTTGCCTGTCTTAGGTCTGCTAAAAGAGCCACTTCCAAAATGTATTATGTCAGTATTTACACATACACTGCCTCCAATTCACGTATTTGAACAAAAAAATACTTTTACCATTATAAACATCACTATTTAGCATAATACTGGGTGCCATTATTAGTAGGTATATATAAAGTACGAAACTTAATTTACAGGGGATGGACAAAATAATATGAACACCATGCAATATAGTACATTTTGTTGCATGTTGGCAACACTGCTTCCATGTAAATAATGCGACGCTTATGTATTGTACAGTTTACGTGCCAAGTCTTGTAGGTTATATTTCAGTGTATTATACGCTTTGTTCTGCGACGGTTAAAACAAGCGATCGGTGAAATGTGTGATCTCTCATACTTCGAAAGAGAGCAAATCGTTGGTGCTCGGTTAGCGGGAGCGTCTGTGACGACAGCTGAACTGTTTAACGTTTCACGAGCGACAGTATCCACGGTAATGACAGCATACACAAAACATGGTAAAACATCATCGGTGAAGAAGAATAGTGGGTGAAACTCAAAGTTACTGACAGAGACCGACGAACATAAAAAAAAATTGTGGCCAGACAACATAAAACTACCGCGGTAAAAGTGATAGCAGAACTCAACACTCACTTGAGTAATACTGTTTCGACAAAAACGGCAAGGCGTGGTGCCACATTACGCAGCAAGCTTAAACTGGTTGCAAACAAACCATGCAGATTTTAATGTGGTTCACCATTTGAAGGGAATTGAGCACATTTTTAGAGGGAACCCTGTGATTTCTGTAAACGTTTATATACCGAGAATTTTTCAGCATTTTAGTTTATGAAAGTCACAAATTCCTTTCACATATGAACATTCAACTTGCAGTGCTTCTTAAACTCGATGCAATGCATGCAAACTGAAGGTTTTATGTTATAGTGGGTAGCCTTCAGATTGTTATATGCCATTGGGATATATGAAGCTTGGTCCGTAAGAAATAACCACGCCACAACAGAATGCATTATTGATACTTCACACTGCATTACTTTTGTCTGTTTTGTTCAGGAAGTCTATTTTCAATAGCGCAGTTATCACTTTTTGTCAATAAAAATTATGACGGTAAAATTTACAATCTTTCTGTTGTACCTATTAATAGTTCATTTTCTATAAAATATTCTGAACTCTCGTGTACTACTTTTATTTACGTAAAATTTTAGCTACGCGCCAAAATTTAAAAACTATGATTTAGTTAAGGTGAGTGCATCTGCGTAATACTTTCTATTATTTTATACTATAATATTAATTTTTTATTTTCTATTGCATACCTTTGTTTAACAATGCTTTATATATATGTTTTCCGGATAGCCTATATTGCCGAGTATTTTTTAACCTCTCATTAAGTTTATAAATTTTTACAGCATGGCCTACAAAATTATATCAAAATACACAATAATTACTATACTTTCACACGAGAATACATAATAACTTGAATTGTGAAAAATTACCTTTTAATACTGAATAATAAATTGCTATAATTTATATACAACTGAACTTTAAAAACTGACAAATTGTGAAAAATATTTTAGAAGTAATCAACTCAATTCAGGAAAGAAAAATCAACTTCTCTTATTCATCTAACAATCTAAGGTTTTTGGTTAGGAGCAATTTTCCATGTCTGCTGGTCCTGAGATAGTCACGTCAATTGTTCTCAGGTGTGGCAGTTTAGTTCCTGCGCGATATGTCTTTGGTGATACTAAGTCAGTGTTGGTCTCTGCAGTTCGTCCCTTCTACTCGGTGCTTGCGAATGACGGAGAAGCCAACTTGTAGGTGTAAAAACTGAAATATTCTAGTTTCCAAATAATCTTTGCCTATACAGATTATGCGTTAATACCAGTATTTGTAGTAAGCTATTACATAAAGAGATATTTTCCCTTACAAACACGTAGTAAGTGAGGTACATCTTGGGTTCTTGCTTCTATCTCTCTACCCTTGTTATAACTCTTCATCTTCGCCAGGTTAAAGCGTTCGTTCTATTCCTCTTCAGCTTTTATAGATATTGGAAAAAGTTTTTTTCAGCTTTAGTTGGCAGTTTGCTGCGACACCTTTCTGAATGACATAACGTGGGGAGGTAGATGTTGTGCTTTTAGTCTTTAATTATTAGCTCTTTTATTAAATTCTTTGATTTTTGTAGTCAAAAATATTGTTTCGGACTAAACCGTTTTTGTTTGGATGTGTACGTATTTCACATTGGGTTCTAACTGTGTAGCACGACTGTATCGTAAGCGTCTTGTTTGCACACAAGCTTTCAACACTGTCTAATTGTGTTTGTCCCTTCACGTCTTTTGTTTTTGTCGCTCTTGACGGCTTATTATTCACGTAATCCACAATAATTCTGATCGTACTTTCTAAGATTTACCACGTGTTAGTGTGAATCCCTGAGGGTCTTCAAACTCGCTAGAGAGTATGTCAGCTCAATACGTCATGCGTCGTGCAAGTTAATGAGAATGAAGATACACACGTGGTTCCCACCTGAGGCAGGATCACGTGTCTATGAGAGGAGTCTGGCGGTAATAGCAGCCGGCTGTCCTATCCAAGGTACAGACAGACATGTCGCCCCGGCCAGCCTGAAGCGTGTATCATGTGAGGCGAGATAGTGGTGGAGACGTAGTGGAATGAAGACTAGTAGGGAACGGGAGAGCCCCAAGGAAACCACCACACCACGTCAGTGACCGCCACACTCCCCACACGAGAACCCACGTCCGGAAATTTCCGCCGGAATCTAGGATTGAACCAGGGACTTCGTAAGTGCCAGGTCAGTGACTAACCGACTCAGCCAACCGTGTGTCCCCGCACAAGCTCATACTTTGCCATTGTTATCGTCTCCTGCGTCGTCACACAAACGCCTTCATACGGTGAGGCCGCGGTAATGTAATGGTTAGACTATTCGTCTCCCACCTAGGCGAACTGGGTTCGATTACCGGTGGGGTCTCTCCAGGATTTTCGCACGTGGGAATCGTGCCGGTCGATACCGCTGGTCGGCTGCATCGACGGGATATTCCCGAGAAAGCCCACTGATCGGCGGGCTTTCTCGGGGATATCCCGTTTCCCACGCCCTTTCATTCCAGCGCTGCTCCATACTCACTTCACTTCACCCTCATCGGCTCTCAAGACCTTGATTTAAAGAGACCACTCATCTCTCTCCACTCGTCACACGCCTTCATACGGCGGGATTCACTACCGGGGAAGCTATGAGCGTATGCTTCTCGCTAGACGAGTGTAGGGTCAATGCTGTGTGACAGCTACCCAGTGTTTAGTCTCCCAGTGAAACGCGGATATATTATAAAAATAATCAAAACATTGTTTATATGTTTTTGTGTGTATTCTTCTTCGGCAAGATATTTACCCGCTCTCAACTGACGATTAATTCTACTTTCTTTTTGGTTGCCGTTCACTTCCGCATTTAAGTGCCATTGATGGGCCAATTTCGCTGTGTGAAGAAGGTTTACGGCAATCTCAGTAAAACAACGATTTGGTATCTATTACCTGTGACATAGGCTATTTATATGGATAGACTAAAATTGAGATTGACCGCTTATTCGTCCTTTGCACATGTACCCAACATTGACATACCCCAAAGGAACATAACTGTCAAAGTCACATGGTCAACAGTAATGTTTATATCTAAATTTTTAAATTACAAGCACTATTGTATTAATAAAATACTTTCACTAATGTGAATTTAATCAAACTGCTTTATAAATTGGTTATACAAATATATACACACACGTCAAACCATATGTTTACAAATGAGTTTTCTAACCCAAAATACAAACCATGCCATTTTCACTAGACGCGTTGGTAAAAAAGCAGTTCAATGTCGGGGCACGGAGATTGGCTGTGCGCAGCCAGCGAGATCGGTCTACCTCATATTTAGTCTATGTTTGTATGCACGTCAAAAGTGTCTGCTTCGACGCGGATTACGAGACAACGATTTTAATTTCGTTCATGTTACCATTTGACGTTACGCCTCTTGAAGACAAGAGGATTTGTATTGCCGCCACTCTCCGAACTTCTCATTGCTATCACGCGTTTGAAAGACTTATTCACCTCGCAATTCAAGAGAAACGGAATTAAAGGAATTATGGTACATGGCAAAAATGTGTATCTATATTTAAAATTTGTACATTTTCTATAAATGCGTAATATTTGGGCACAACACCATTTATAAAGTTACACTTCCTATACTTCTATTTGCGAATATAATGAACTTGCATTTAATATTTTATTAATTCAAATTTGTATAAAATTATGAAACTTTAAATTTACATTAAAGGAATATTGCTTTTAAAAACCTGTGGAAATGAAAGCACTAGTATTAATATGCGATACATCGCTAAATTCACCTGCTTTTCTATATGCGCGTATCACTTTGTGAATCATCAGCTCGCCAATAAAATTGGAAGGAAAAGGAACAATTACAGTTTTTTTAATATAATTAAGATTTTAGTGATCCTGATGCTGATATGTTTTATAATTTTCCCCAGCACCTTTCGCATTTAAGAGTAGGTAGCACGGCTGGACAGACACAGCCAACAGGGCCGCATTCTAGTCAGAAACGACATAATGCCAGCTGCTACGAGTTCGAGTAAAGACGAGGCGTGCAATATAAAGTTGCAGGTGTCAACTTGAAGTCACGTAGGACCATAATGTGCGGAAAAAAAACGTAGCAAGGGCAGATGTCACGATAGAGCTTCGCCAATTAGTTCCGTGACTGGTTAACGATTTCTGGAGTCACGTATCTTTGTGCGGAATGAAATTAAATTTAATTGTAAAATTGCGCCAACTATCAACTACGAATACTGGTCTCTATCGTAGTCTGGCGATATGTAGCTTATGTCAAATAACCACACTGAGTGAAATAATATGAAGGGACTGACATTTTGAATTATAAATGCCCTCGTAAATACAACCGAAGCTGTTTCCAAATTAGATTTTCCTGTCGACGTTACATTTATCCCGAATGTCTTTCTACGTTACAATTATCCTGCTAGTACAACATTTTTTTTCTTAAATATCATGGTTCCACAATGGTATGGAACATAAAATATTAATGTCGTTTATCTTTTCTGTGCATTATAATTCGACACAAAATCTCAATCCTCATATGATTTGTGTTAATTATACAGAATAAAATAAAACAATGTTTATCTCAACTCTAATCAATTCAACAGACGGAGTGAGCACCAGGACAAGCAATAAGCAATCTCTTTAATGACAAGTACCGTAATTTAGTATTGTCGAGGTCCTACATTACGTAAGGAAAAATTGGTTAACAAGAAAGCGAACATTTATTTAAAAACTATGCAGGTTACTTGCCTGAGTACGTTAGGTTTAATTCGTTCCTCGCGCAAAACGCAAATATTATCCTGAATGTTGTGGTACTCGTTAAATTTGGTTCTTGGCAGGTTCATAATATACGAGTTAAGTTAACTAGATGTAATAAACAATGAATGGTAAAAATGTTTTAGTTGTATTATTTAAAAAGTAGTTACAAAAAATCTACCTGAGTTGGGTATACCACAAGCACGCTCTTTACAGATACGAAATCTCTCGTAACTCGGAGGGCCGCGGTATGTGTAGTGGTCAGACCACTCGCCTCTCACCTAAGCAAATCTGGTCCTATTCCCAGCGGGGTCGCTTCCGGAATTTTGCATGTGGGAATCGTGCCGGGCGATGTCACTAGTCGGCGGGTTTTCTCGGGGATCTCTCATTTCCCCCTCCTCTTTATTCTGGCTCTGCTTCATACTCACCTCGTTTCAACCTCATCGGTTCTCAAGACCTCGCTGTTAAGAGCCGCCCAAATAGCTTCACCCACTCACACTCGTAGCCTGGCAGCCTACTCGACTGATACTGGTCAATAGACACGGCTAAAGTAAAGGCTTTGTCCAAGGCAAAATGAATTAGGCGTCTGGAACTTTGAAGGACGAGTGACGTTGGATCCTTGTTTCCGACTGAATAATCATACTCTTGAATTTACAAAGACTTTTGACAATCTAAGAGAAAAAGATAAAGACGTCTTTAGCTACCAAAATTCAAAATAGTAGAAAATAAGCAACTTCCGTGTATAAACTCCAGTAATCAAAATGCATACTTCCGAGGTTGAAAATTTGGAACCACTCGAATGAATACAAACGGGGTTTTGTGTGCGTTTGAATACCGTTAAGGGAATGGACTTTTCTGATGCCACCAATTCACAGCCTGTTTCCAAAACAACCTCAAGCATTACTTAAAAAAAAAAAAAAGTATGAACTTAAGTCACTGTTGAAAAGAATGACTGTCAGACAGAAGAAAACATTTTGCAGCGAAGTCACCCTGCCAAATTTCTTTTAGTCATTACAAAATAAATTTTTGGTTGCCACAAAAGTTTAACTGTGTTAACTAAATACTTTTGTGTCCTCCACAAAGCAGTAATTGGCAAGGTGAATACAAACAAAACATTTTGTGGTTTTCACAATATTTTTTTTTTGGCTTAGGCTATTCTAAAGTTGTGTAAATAGTTTGAATATTTTTATTAGTAGAAAATGATGGAATTATGTCCAGTGTTAAGAGCACACGGACAGCAGAAAGGACGAAAGTATTTTTTTTTTTTGGAACACATTTTATCATACGGGATTATAAAGTATCTTTACAGATGATTTGCATTTGACATAGCAAACCAGTGCTATGAAAGAAGTTAACCGTAGCTTAACGAGCCTAGTATGTTGAAGGTGTGGGTGGGGAATCGATAGCAGAACTACGTCATTCATTTTCGTTCTTCCTTTTTAACGTTCCTTTGCATTAATTTTGAACTACGAGAATGATTCCTCTAGACCTAGAAACATGTCTCAAAATTATACAAGTGCGATTCGTTATAACGTGTGCCACTCTGGCATTTTACAACGAGTCTTTCACTTAAGTGCGGCAACAGCGCCCTGCGGCGGAAACTAGTACTAGTGGGTCGTGCGGACAGTGATTCGTTCGTCGACTGTGGCGTCACATTCTCGTGGCTTTACTGTGATTGGGAAAGCATGGCCACGAATGAGGAGATCGTTGCCTCCCATGATAACTAGCATGAAATAAAAACAATTGGAAATTGTGGGTGGAGGGGTGGGGGGGAGGAGTGTACTGACCCCGTAAAACCCGTCGACATAAAATAATTGCAAAATTCCATTTAATTTTTTAAGTAGAAAATATGTTTCTACTATATAATAAGTTGGAAACAATAATAATAACATGTATTAAAAAAGTAATCGAAACACTAGAAAATAAAAGTTTGGCAAGGGAAAGGGAGCACAAAATTAGCGCATGACAATTCCTTAAACATATTTTACAGACATATTAAGGAAGTCGAGGATGTATAAGTACTTGGTTTGGAGACAAAACGAAATATAATTAATTTATTTTCTACAATGAAAATAATTATTATAAAGAATCTTGTCATACTCTCTACGATACAACTATTTATCTTAAATTATTACATTTTAATAAGGCTTTGTGTACATGACTTGTTGAGAAGGGGTGACAACTTATAAAGGAAAACATGTTTAAATACAAGTTCATTTCTTTTATACAACATTCAGTTCGCGTTTGCACTTTCCTTCCACAGTTTATAATTTTGTGCTTGACGATGGAAAAAAAGGGGAAGGGGAACTTTCTTGTTCGTGCTGGGGAAATGTAATTTATTCGAGGTAACTTCCAACTTTCTGGTGCCCTGCTAAGATGCTACTTTCGGGCAACGCACTGTATATTCTTCCACCACACGTCAACAAAACGTAAAGAAATCTGAAGCAATACTCCCATAAGAAACTGGCGTACCATATGTGTGCGCTGTAGTCAGGCAAACATAATCATTGCCATACATGGCAATAACATGTGTTCCCAACAGTTTTATATGAAATATATGCGCGTGACAAATAATAACTTCTACTTTATAAATAAAGAACCTCACCAACATACCTCCCTTGTCTCTGTTTTAATGGTAATTGATTATGAAATAAATATTGTAAGTTACAGAATAAATTATAACGCAAGCTACATTTAGTAGAGAAAGAAGGTTCGTTTGTGTCGAAGGAAGCATGAAACGCTTGTTACGTGTGATGTATTTAGGGAACAGCAAGACACGTCATGCACGAGGCTATTCTTCAAAGGCTGCATTCAGGAAATGTGAATATTTCCTGCAGTGGCGTAACTATGAGGGGTGTTCAGAGACAATCGAGGGAAATATTTAAATAAGAGAGAAGGTAATATTTCGTACCGGCAGTCACCAGTGAATGCCGCTGAATGTACCCACAGACACTGTCCTCTAGGTGATCACCCCGCGCAGTTACGCCACTGACTACGTGAGTGGACTACAGCGGGCTAGACGGCTGTGGTGTTGACTACGGCAGCCGCTGAAACGCAGCAAGTAGAGTGTGTGTTTGTGCCGCCGCGCCGCCTGGGCGATGTGAATGGTAGGGGGGTGAGACACGACTACCCTCTCCGCTCTCGGCGGGCCACCAGCACGCCGCAACACACCCCTCAACCACCCTCTTACAGGACCACCCCGTGCAAACACCCTCGCATTAGCATGGCCGCCACACTGCCGCGGGCCGCAGAAGACAACTGCGCCCTGCACGCTACTGAGCAGTCAGTAACGTCGACGAGCAGTCACTACACACGACATTCACCCTATACAATATGAAATGCAATTTGTCTCTAATCGATATCAAAGGTGTATGCACAAGAGGAATATTACTGATAACCACAGCAGTATGCAAATATCACATTTGTACAAAGGTAAGTTTCGAGGTGCGACCACTGTCGAAGAATGTCGACGAGTTAACAACTCAGCATGAGTTAACATGTACTTCCAGAATGAAAGGTTGGAAAATTAATACGATGGATTTAATAAAATTAATTTACATGCAGTACGGTTCAAAATATATTATCGAAAAAGAAATCCCTTATTTTACGTGCAATGACACATCNTGAGACATGCATATGATTCGCGTTTCGTACTCTGAGTCGCAAGTGACGCCAGCAAGTAATTGAGGGTCTTATTGCTGTACCTGCCGGACTATATAATGTCGTCCCGGTGTGCCTGCTTTCCATTATGATTCGTGCTGCTAAGTCAAAAGCACCACTTCATAGCGTACTATCTCCCGAACACAATTTAGACAGCACTTCAAACAGTTTGATGTGTTCGATATGGGGCACGTCGTAGAGCTGCGGGAAGCGGGGTGGTCTTTTTGCAGTTTTGTGCACCGCATTAGTAGTGCGGATACTACCGCAGCACGCTGTTGGCGCCAGCGGGTAGAGGAAGGCACTCCCACGTGACGTGCAGAGTCTGGGAGACTGCCACGAACTACGTCGCGGGAGAACCAATGCATTGCCAGACATGCGCGGATTGCCCTGAATGTGTACTTTGAGAATACGAGTGATCAGTAATGGCCACCCTCCAGCATCCTGTAAGCGCCAGTACAGTTGGTAGACTGCTGTACGACGCAGGACTCATCACCACGTCAATGTCGCCACAGACTGCAATGGTGTATTGAGCGACTGTCACAGAGTCATGCTGGATAAACTTCAGTGATTAGTCCCACTTTTGTTTTGGCGGCGACGACCAATGTATCCGCGTGTGGAGACAATGTGTACAACGCCAAGGTGAACAGTTTGTTATCACACATTACATGTCCAAAAGGCTTGGTGTCATGGTGGGGAGTGCGATTTCGTACGATGCCCGATTACAATTGATCTTCATCACTAGCAATTCGACAGCCCAACGGTACGTTCCTGCAACAAGTGGCCCTGCTGCTTTTGAATGCCCACGCCAGACCTATCCCATACTGAGCACGTGTGTGTTACTACTTGCAGCTCTATCGCGACTCCACCACTACCGCAAAATCTTCAGTTACTGCGAGCGAATGTTCAAGCTGCATTTGATGGATTTTCGCAAAACACCACTAGGGACTACAACTCCATGCGCGCTGGCGGCAAACTTTTTTCACCCAACTTGATTCACTGATATCGTCATTGCTTATTCCTTATGTTACTTTACGTTACAAAATATATACTCAAACTTGGCTAGAAAACATAGCTACGAATAAAAAAAACACGTAAATCAGATACGTGGTTCTCGAGTGATAAGCGCACTAACAGACAGACAGACAGACAGAGAGACGTTGAGTTTTATAATATGTATATAGAGTATAGAAGGCTAACACTAAGTAAAATTCTACTTTATTTTAAAAAAAGCCTAAACAATAATTCTGTAGTCCACGCGAGCGGAGTTACGGGCACAGTTGTTGCTTAAATTAAATTTATCAGCAAATTGACACGTGGTCCCCAGATGGCCTAACGGAAATAAAAACAATTATCAGCCTAGAAGTAGTTTGTTGGCAACAGTCCAGTTTTCTACAACAGTAATGAAACAAACAGGAAACTTACTGACAATGTAATCACGTGCTTCTACGAAATACTCTCTTAAATAAAAAACTTTTTTCTTTTGTTCGTCAAGAGTGATTGCCTCCTGAAATGCTTTATTGCCGTAACATATCATTACTACATATTTTAAAATAATTTTTCTGATTTTATAAAAAGTAATAATTCAATTGTGCTGAACCATCACATTTCAAAACTGTTGGTTCCACAAATTTTAAAGAATGGGTTTCAACCAGCCTTACAATGATACTCTTAAAATATTACTTTATGACAATGCAGTTTGAAGTACAACATTAATTTTTTAAATAACTAGAATAATACTAACCATAAAAATATAAAGTGCCTTATTAATATCTACCGACAAGAATACGAAAAAAATTTCTTCTCGGGCCAAAATACTGTTTTTAATTTNACTAACCATAAAAATATAAAGTGCCTTATTAATATCTACCGACAAGAATACGAAAAAAATTTCTTCTCGGGCCAAAACTGTTTTTAATTCCTACATTTTGTTTACTGTTGGTAAGAGCAGCGTCTTTCTTGTAATAGAAATGCGTTTTATCTGAATGAGCTCCTCAGAAATGCCTTCAGTGCTGGATTTACCTTTCTTCACAGTGGTACTACATACATTTTATTTATTTTTTTGTGAAATTTGGTTTACTTTCAGATTTACTGTCCACATTTTCGCTACGTATCTCCTCTTGTTCGATTTTATATCTGGGAATTTTAATATAAGGAAGGCCAACACTGCCAACAGTTATGTTATTTTATTTATTCTTTGAAAATCTAACTGATGAGTGAAATATTGAGCAAACCGCGATAAACGTCGGTTGCGAGACAGTCACCTTTTACACACATGTTTGCGTAGCTTCTTTTTCCCCACGAACATTTTCTAAATATTTAAAATTGTCTTTTCCTTTTATTGCTGTTCTCAAAGTTGTAAATTAAATATTTTAAAATAGTGTTGATTCCAAACGTCATACATGCAGTAGATTTCTCAGCACTCGATTTAATTAAATTACACACGAAGGCAATAACAAGATGTTCTACACGACAGCAGCAATGCCAGCTCCAAAATATGTAAGCAACGATCGACCGGCATTTAATGGCGTTCAAGCTCTGAAATATTAAGCGTCCTATATTTCTTCCTGTTGAGTCACCTTCCAATACAGGTACGGAGAGATAGTATGCATAGTTCAGCCAACAAAGTATCAAATGGGTAGATTTTTGTTCTTGATTCGTTGCTTTCATCAGTGGCAACAGAAAATAGCCGGGTCTGAATAAACTGAATAAAGTCATTTGTTTCCTTCGTGCCATTTCTTGAATAGTTGTAGATGTATTCATAAGCCATATTTATACTTTCCCGCCAATTACGAACCAGGAACTATTTTCCTGAACACAGGCCCGGCATGGTCTGCTGCTTCTATTGAAGTGTTATGTTCTAGGAGGAAATACATGATTTGGCATTCCGCTGTTGTAACGTCCACATCATAACTTTCAACAAACATCATTGGAATTATCTTTTCTATTTTCGAAGTGTTTTCTTTTCTTCACAGAGTTCACGCATCATTTGTACAGCCATGTATAATATTTATATCGCACCTTTAAATGCAGCACAACACAAAATTTTCCCTCTATCAAGATTTCACAACACAAACACCCCATGGGGCCGCAGAGGCTGAGCGGTTAGACAGCTCGCCTCCCACCAAGGTGAACCGGGTTCAATCCCGGATTATCGCAAGTGGAAATCGTGCCGGACGATGTCGCTGGTCGGCGGGTTTTATCGGATTTTCCCCGCACTTGCATTCTGGTGCTGTTCCATTCTCACCTCATTTCACCCTTACCGTCTCTCGAGAGACCTCGTCGTTAAGAGCCGCCGAAATCTCTCAACTCAGCGAACACCCCACGTCGTAATAATTGCTGTACGCGCAACCCACTTACAGAAATACAGTTGGCAAACTACAAAGAGACACGTGCAGAGCCAGAGATATGTAGTTATCATCACTTCAGCGCCATCTACAACTTCCAGCCGCCAATACAGTGCTGTGATTAGAAACTATTCTGTTTGTCAGGATGAAAGATAATGTAAGTTAAGAGTCTGTAGGGTGGTTTATTAACAACATTTCTGTTATATACATTTCCATTAACATCAAAACTTTTCCAATAAGCGATACATCTTACATGAAACTTTTGAACAGGTTGACGAAATAAAAAACAAAATGTTTCACACTGGTACCAGTGGCTACCGCACTGCTTTGTTTAAGAAAGTAGACAGTTGGTCCCGCCAATATGTCGCGTTTTGAACAAAACATAAACTATTAATTACAATAATATACATTTTTCACTGCATTTGCAGAAAAATTACACTAGACAAGTTTTCTATCACAATCTACCTCCTTTATGAAGCGGCATCTGGGAGAATAACCATCGAATAAGCAATGGCAACCAGTAAATAACGTGACCATCCGACTATTCGTAGATACATGTTATATTTACACGCCACTTTTCGTTTTTATTCTAATCAGCCACAAACATTTTCCGAAAATTTTTGAACTCTCAGGGGGATATCATCATTTTTTAATGTTTCGAAAAATATTTGGTGACCAAAATGGCATAAGCATGATTTCGAAAGCTTGCACTTTACTGTTTATTTACGCAGTTACGTCGATGGCATAAAATGAGTTTGTTCTCTGCCTATAATTATCTATTGTGGAAGTTGTAATGTTTTGAATAAAGAGGGAAAATAATTCTTTATCCGTATTTTACTGATAGAAAATAACATTTTGCCACTGGAGTGAATGTGCGCGAAATCTATATTTGTAATTACTATAAAATATAATATTTTTTCTTTGCTTTTGTGTGGAATACTTTCGAACTTCGTATTGAATATTATTGTATATTTAAAAAAAGCGGTACCTTTTATGGTAGAATAATATAGATCTCCAATATTTACTCTTAAGGTGGAGAGGTGAACGCTATTGCATTTATAGATATTTGCGTTGCTTATGTCTGAAATTTGATTTTTATAAAACGTGACTTTGTTAGTTACAAATTAAAAATCCTTAATCGCAGGCATTACGGTAGCCAAACGGTTAAAGGAAAGCGTTCTTATCGATCTGAAAAGTTTGAGCCGTGATGTCGGCGAGGTTTGTGTTCCCTTCCGGGTCATTCTCTACAGGCCTTGTAATAACATAATATAGCATGTTTTTGTGCAGTGCTCCTGGTAAACGAACTTAGAATTAAAAAGAAAAAAAACAGACCATAGCAGCGCTCCTGGTAGACTATTTCAATACCAAAATGTACCAATAGTTCAGGTTCCAAGTTTGCCCAAACTATGAAATTGTGTTTGGTTAGGGGGGGGGTGGTGGTGGGGGGAATCGTTTCACCAAAGAAACTAAAAAACGCAGGATGAAATTCTTGGTCTGGCGAAGCGGAGACCTTTGTACATACGGTCCAACCTCGAAACCCGTAACTCGTACGGCTCGTGTATTAGTAGTAAAGAGTTACGGCATCAACCATGGTTTCATTATACTTAAGAGACAATGAATTATCGTTTGACTTCACAACTGCCGTATCTGACTGTCGTTTCTGCAGACATTCCCAGAAAGTTATTAATAATTGATTTACATTTACCCCACATAGCAAACTAATAAAGGTGCTCCTTCGATAAAGCAGTTATTTAATAATCTGAATGGAATATTATGCCTTGTCGAAGAATAAATGTCAATAATTAATGCTGAATACGTTATACAAATAAACAAGAAAAATGTGTTAACACCACAATGATTTCTATTTCTCCCTATTAAAATTAGCTAAGGGCTCACAGAGTTGGAAGGAAGCTTTGTCAAGTCCAACACTGAGAAAAACATGTCAAGAGCGTGTTATCAGCTGAATGGCCGCACCGAGTTCACGCAACGTACGACCTCAATCTGTGGCCGTGACCTTGAGACAGTGCCGAGACAGGCTGGGCCGCGACCAGGCTTGGCAACAACTGCGGAAGTCAGTCCGCGGTCTGCAGTCGCGTGTTCTCGCCTTACGTCGGCCTGTCCTCCATTGCTCTGCGTGTAGCTGCAGTCAGCCCAGCCTCCTCCATACCGACGACTAAGGCTTGTATGCACACTGCGTCTCATTCCGCCATACGTCAAACCATTCCCATGGACCTGGTCACATTGTTCATGCCTCGGTCAAGTCAAATTGCTTATTTATTAGAAAAATAAATATTTTACAATTTCACTAATTCCTACACTTTATGCATTACGAAAACAGAAATGAAAACTGATATTTCCAGTATTCTCAAATCATTTCCTATCACATTTAATTCAGCGTTTAGCCTTGTAACTACTTCCTCCCCGTCGTTAGAAAATTTTAGGGGTGCATGCCAGTCAAGTGTGCCCGTTACAATAAATACCGGCAGGGAAGGGGCAGTTACATTTTTCAAATGTTGATTTCAAAAGGGCTCGATTTGTTGCGAACAATCTTTATCAACATACATCGAGGACGTTGACTGATGCTCGAATCTTGTCACTGGCTTCATCACATTCTCCTTCAAGACGTCGCAGAGGACAAAACTGCATTCGTGTAGGCTTCGCGGTGGTGGTGTAGTGGTCAGACCACTAGCCGCCCATAAAGGAGGACTGGGCTAGATTCCCAGCGAGGTCACCAGGATTTTCGCACGTAGGAAATGTGGCGGACGTTGCCAGTGGCCGGTAGGTTTTCTCGGGGATCTCCAGCTTTCCCCACCATTGCATTACACCACTGCTCTATCTTCACCTCACTCCACCCTCACCGGCTCCCAACGCCTCGTTGATAAGGCGCCTCTCTAGTTGACATGCATGTGTATCTTATTGTATAGTCTGTTCGCGGTTTCTTCACACTATTTGAATAAAACCTTTAAGAAAGTAGCCCATGTATGATACGTTTGGTTGCTTCCTTAATATTTCATATATCACAAGCGCTTAATACTTGTTTTATCACGAAAGAACCTTATTTTTGTTATAATTGAACTTTTATTTATATTTTACTCATAAATTATAATATTGCATTTATAATTAATATAAAGAACATGCAGAAAAAAGGCGTGATGTCAATCATTAAAAAAATACTTCTTATGAAAAATATTAATAAACTTGTTGTGCACGAACGACGTGCATTGTCCCTTTGCTGTAATTTTCGAGACACTGATGAGCTTTGTTTACATGAGGTGAAGGAATATCCTGGAAGTAGAACTTCAGCAGAAAATTTCTAATTAAAAAAAACTGTGGAATATATAAATGTAAATTTTTCATCACGACAGGAATGGAAGTGTATATTTTCTTGCCAATTCATGAAATTGGTTATTGAAACATAAGTGTGTTATTTGAAAGTGTCAAATTCAATAAAAACCGCTATCAGTACTCCGCTATATATATATTATTCTGTAAAACAGCCTTTAAACTATACAGCGACAATGCTGTATCGTTTCTCAGATGTATCATACCCTATAGTAACCGGTTACAATGTTGAGGAAACAGAACACGCGCGACACTTGTTGATGCCATTTCCCGTCGCCATTGCAATGCTTCTTCGCGATAAGACCTTAAGGCGTAAACATTTTATACTTGTGATGCCCTTTAAAGTGTTGTTACCTGGTTTGGTAGCAGTGAGAATTTGATATGGGGAAATACGCAAAAGCGCAAAAATCAGTCAAGGAGGAAAGCGTTTTCCAATAATATGTAGAAATAAAAAAAATTATTTAATATTTGGCAAAGACTAGTTGTCTCAATACAACATGTATATAAGGTCGTGACTATCACACATTTACAATCTTGGGTATATTTTTCCATAGACTATAAAGAGTTTGAATTAATTTTAACTCTAGCACATTTACGGTGTCCATTCCNTGTCCATCCTTTCACTCACGATGTCGATGTTCTTGTTTACACAGTCAATACTCGTATTCACTAACTCGCTAATGCCTTCTATTTTCTTGTCTACGCTCTCATTTACTGTGTATTTTCCTATCTACTAAATAATTTAATTACTTACCAGACTATTAACTTTCTCGTTTACACTATGTACAGATTCATTTACACTTACTATTGCAGAACTAATTAGGGTATTTACCGTTTCATTCTCGCTTCCTTTTACACTACTAACTTGATTTAGATCAAGCTATTTACACTTGCCTTTGCTTGAATGCTCAACCCCTCGATTAATGCTCACAGGGCTTCTATTTCTGCAGACATTTTTCTAGTTAACAATCACTGCGATAGTTGCACAAAACCAGTACTTTTCGGCTTAATTATTTTGTTTTAATATAACTAATTACTAATTACAATTGAATGCCTCCATCCCATTTCAGACGCCAATGTTACAATACTCCAGAGGGGCGTTTCCGAGTTCGGGGGGATGGAGGTGTTAATAAAAATAAAATAACTACATTCTATTTTTTAATTTATTCACACAACTATTATTTACAACATTATAAAATATATCACAACAATTACTCTTGTCGCAAGCGGGTAAACCAAGTTCACACGTACGAGTTTTCTAGCACATTCGCTTTGGGATGGGCCTTGTTTGGCAAAGCGACAGCAATCTGAAAGTCGTCATAAGCTTTAGGAATGAATCTCTCGTTCCGATATGCAACGCTGGTCAACTTGTAAGGAAAGAATTTTTGAAACTACACATAACTTTTTAAAACAAAATTGCAATTAGTTTAGAAGTGGTGTGATTTACAGTTGTCGAACAGATTGCCTATATTATTGAATAGGATTTGTTTTGTGAAAGTACCGATACAGCGAACAACAAATTAAACTTGCTGATTTCAGCAAGTACTCTACCATGACACATCCAGCACAAGTGAACAGCCTGGCTACCATGATGAGAATGCAATGAGAAATGGTTATCCCCGTGGGTAGTGAGGCGGACAAGCGAACAGAGGAGACGAGATGAGAGCAGAAAAAGTGACGTTGATATGGGTGACCTAGTGCGGTCGCTCTAACAAAGAAGCGGCGTGCCAGTTGCGACCACAGCCTCGCAGAACAACCCCTTCCCCCCGAGACTTCGTCATTCACCGCATAGCACTCCGGAGGAGATGAAGGTTCTCTCCTCAGCGCGAACCACGACAAATCTGTGATAATGACATGCAACATGAAAGCTGGCATTTTAGCAGATTTTCACAGAGATATGAAAAGAAAAAACTGTACATCAGGACACAGGCTTCAAGCTAGGGAAAGGAAGAGCAGCATCAACTAATTACTAACGCTCTTTCATTCTAGATCGACCGTAACTTTAGAAAGTCCACATAGGAGAACATTTCTTAAATTCAAAAAAAATTTGAGACAAAAATTTATTTTTGCTTTAATTACTAGTTTACTTGGACGGCCAATTTTTAATCTTGTTAAACCTGAGTAGTAAATAAATGAGGACTTTAAGGCATTGGCGCCTGGCGTCGGAGATCGGTGCTGTGCTTGCTCTGTCATTCCGGTCGGCAGGTGGCCATTTTCCCTTAAAAATTGGCCTTTTTTTTTCTAAAACTAAATTAAATTTCCTTCAAGATTTTCCTGTTTCCCTAGAAATTTTCCTTTTCCCCTCAAAATTTCCCCTTTTTCACTTTAGAATTCCCGCTTTCCCCCTCAAAAAGGACCGATCACCCAGTTGCAAAACGATCCTCCGGAAGGCAATTTTCAGCCAATTCGGAGTGATTTGGGGGGATCGTTTTCGAGGGCACAGCAGTGGTGGTATTTTGATTTTATACGCACAAGGTATGCCAAATCAATACACGGGACCCAGGATCGGGGCCGGAAACACCGTCAACCATATTGGTTCTGTCAGACATCGTAGCCACCATATTGGATGCAGGCAACCTTGACCTGGAACACATGACATTGAATAGCCTTTAAAAGATTAAGCAAGAGGTTTTACCGGCAACACTTGCTGACTCCCAGTAGACGAATCCTTGCAGATCCCAGTTTGTTCTTTCAATGTATCGCCTTGCATAACCTGCATGTGGCCATTGTCGCAATGCTTCATCATGCGAGTTTCCTTCGTCGTCTGCAAACATTTTATGTGGTGTATTAAAATGAGGTAGCAAAGTCGTCTTATTCTATTTCTCAGTGGGCGAAAAAAAAAACATTAAATTTATCAGCCTTGATGTGTTTATTTAAGTTATCACATCGAGTGAACTACTTAGGACAGTTTTTGGAGCTAAAAATCACAGGAAATGGGTTCTTAAAACAGTCACTCTTCTCATGACGCCGTGCATTGCAACTTTTACTGAAGGACTTGGCAAAGTAACAGCACTGTTTTCCATGTAATTTGGGCGCAGTTGTTGAAGGTCTGCATGTAATCGCACATGACATACACCATTTCACATCGTCAGTGGCTTGCATCGTCTTTAAGCATACATGAATGCATACACTTTACTCCTGCCGACTGAATCCTGCCGACTGAATCCTGCTGACTGAAACCTGCTGACTGAATCCTGCCTACTGAATCCTGCCGACTGGCTCCTGCCGACTGGCTCCTGCAGACTTGCTCCTGCAGAATTACTCGTGCAGAATTACTCGTGCAGACTGACTCGTGCCAAAATGTTACAGTTTATTCCTATCTTATGTTCATATATATAATACATAGTACCTGCTTGTTTTTCTCTGGGGCGAAAGAGTATTTTGGTTTACTCAGAGTGCTCCCATATTTTTATTTAAAAAGTGTGGCAGAAGGCCTTGTGGGAGAATAAGACGGACTCTTTAAAAGAGCAGTACCTGAAATGTTCCTCCAATCAGAATGATAATTTACAATGTTTTTCGTGAAGTGATTCGAGAGGGTAAGTTCGTACAATGGACGAATGATTCGTCAAAAATTTTGCGAATTGCATCGAAAATGGGTGAATTGCTTCTGGGCATCGAAGATCTTGGCGAGTGTGTGTCGCGGGTTCGAGTTCCTAGCGGATGGTGCTACATTTACTATCATGGGCATGCTCGTGAGTGAGCAGTACAGATGGTGAGTTATCCAACGTCAGATTGTATAGCGCAAGGATTAGTCAGGCAATAGCTTGTAAAACAGCATCGGCCATGCGATATACGAGAAATGGCCGATACCCGACACTTTTTAATAACGCGAGGAATTATCTGCAGATATAAATGAATATATTAATGTATCATATGTTAGTTATTTTTAAACCAGAAAAACAGTAACATCTTGGCAGGAGTCAGTCGGCAGGAGTAAAGTGTATGCATTCATGTATGCTTGAAGACGATGCAAGCCACTGACGATGTGAAATCGTGTATTTCATGTACGATTACATGCAGACCTTCAACAACTGCCCACAATTTACTTGGAAAATAGTGCTGATACTGTGCCAAGTCGTTCAGTAAAAGTTGCAATGCGCGGCGATATGAGAAGAGTGACTATTTTAAGAACCCATTTCCTGTGATTTTTAGCTCCAAAAACTGTCCTAAGTAGTTCATTCGATGTGATAACTTAAATAAACACATCAAGGCTGATAAATTTAATGTTTTTTTTTTCGCCCACTGAGAAATAGAATAAGACGACTTTGCTACCTCATTTTAATACACCACATAAAATGTTTGCAGACGACGAAGGAAACTCGCATGATGAAGCATTGCGACAATGGCCACATGCAGGTTATGCAAGGCGATACATTGAAAGAACAAACTGGGATCTGCAAGGATTCGTCTACTGGGAGTCAGCAAGTGTTGCCGGTAAAACCTCTTGCTGCATCGATGGGTACCGCTTCGACAGGCGATTATAATGAGACAGTTAATGCTAAAGACGGAATGAGTGCAGCATATTATATTTGCACAGAATGTTCACTTGTAAGACGATCGCGTCAAGTCGATGAACTTGAAAATAAATGGTCGTCTGCTCGAAATACTGATGAGCATACAGCTCCTGCTACAAAGAAAAGCAAATATAATATTGAGGATGAAACAGGAAGTGAAGACGATCATGAAGATAGCATACATGAAAATGAACATGAAGACTGTGATAATGTTGAAGACGGTGATGGCGATTTTCTCGATGTACTGACACACCCCTCCAACATATTTGCTGCAGTGTGCGACACGAAGAAGATAGAAGACGCCGAGAATACTGACTACCTATTTTCCAAAGACCGGAATTAACTTGTTGATTTACTCGGATATTTGATTGACCTTCAAAAACGTGGATATTTCTCGCGCATTGTTGAGTCATATTCAATTATTAGTCAACTGAATGAACTACGATAAATTGCATGAGACTGTTGTTGGCTAGTATCCATAACCTGCAAACGTCTGAGAATTGTAGAGAACGAATGTACAAAACAATTAGAGATATAGAATGTATATAATAAGTAAATAAGTTAAATTTATATATACATAGTAATGTTTGTTCATTTTCTTATACATTCCCTTCTGCTTCTCTGAAAGAGGCTGAACCGAGAGAGTGGGTGGATGCTGACAGCTCGCCTAGCAGCTAAATCGAGAAATTAACATCACCTATATGTTGAAAATAGAATCCACGGAGGGCGCCTACATAGCAACCTATAATTTAAAATCACATACAAATATGACTGCCACCTTGTGGCTAAATCGACAACTGGCCTGGTGGGGTGAATTAATACACTAGCTCCACCTGGGTGTTGAAAACATATGAAATCCAAGATGGCGTCTTCCAGCAAAGTATAAACAAATGACAAAAGAAAAAACCAAGAAAGCTTTCAAACGATAGAATGAGTATATATGGAGGGAGTTGAGGGGGACAGTCATCTGCTGGGCGGGGTGCTGATGGGGAACTCCGGAAATGTAAGTTTTTGATATTATATTTTTGAATATTTTTAAATAAATTTTTTGAAATTTTTAGAATATTTTGGATATTTATTAAATTTTAACAATTTTTTCTTGATTTTTTTAAGGTTATCCATGGTCAAGGTTATAGGGTCAAGGTCATGGGTCAAGTTCAATGACACCTGGGTCCAACATGGTGGTTGGGTGAAGTCATAACATGGCATCTGCTCGGTTCCAGTCCCTCGTCCCCTCTAAACCAAAACATTCAAAACTTCAAATGTTATATTGCTGATGGTCGGTTCCGGCTGCGATCCTGGATCCCGTGTATTTATTTGGCATATCCTTTGTGTATAAAACCAATATTGCTGCTGCTGCTCTATCCTCTGAAATCACCCCTAATTGGCTGGAAATTGCATTTCGGGGATCGTTTTTGCAGCTGGTTTTTTTAAGGGGAAAAAGGGATTTTTTTTTGGGAAAACAGGGAAATTATAAGAAGTAGGGAAATTTTGAAGGAAAAAGGGGNTGCTGCTGCTGCTCTATCCTCTGAAATCACCCCTAATTGGCTGGAAATTGCATTTCGGGGATCGTTTTTGCAGCTGGGGGTATAGGGGGTTTTTTTAAGGGGAAAAAGGGATTTTTTTTTGGGAAAACAGGGAAATTATAAGAAGTAGGGAAATTTTGAAGGAAAAAGGGGTTTTTTTTTGGAAAAAGGGATATTTTAAAGAGAATTTAATAGATTTTGAGGGGTAAAGGGAAATTAAGGAAAATGGCCACCGGCCTACCAGAATGACAGAGCACGAACAGCTCCGATCTCAGACACCAGACGCCAATGCCTCAAAGTACCCTTTCATATACTACTAACGTGTTTTACCCCGATAACATTTATAAAATTATTTAATATATAGACAATAGGAAACCATTTTTTACTTAATTTTTTCCGTGTTATAAAATATTTGTTAGAACTCCTCTTTTTTTTCCAAAATTTTTGTACAACATTTTATTTTTCAAAAATTATAAATATGTGTTTATCTAAAATATTACTTTAAAATATATTGATTGAATGTATTTCACAAAATATCTAAAAAGTTGCATCAAAATACGCCTCCATTGGCAATTGTGATAGAAGTCATTACAAAATAAATGTTGCATATTTATTATCCACTCGAAGAGAGCCCTCGAAGTCTACAGCATCACAGCGGCCAGTATACTAAGGGTGATGAGAGATGAGTATGAATCAGCGCCAAAATGCTAGGGTGGGGGAAACAGGAGATCTCCGAGAAAACCCACCGACCAGTGGCATAGTCCGGCAGTGACCCCGCCGGGAATCAAACCCGTTTCGCCTTGGTGGGATGCCAGTGATGTAGCGGCTGCACCACTGCAGCCCTATTTTACTACAGGGACATACAAACACAACACAGATATGTTATTTTTCTTATTGGGCCAAGTCTATGGCTGTAAACAAATAGGTAGTTCGCGATTTTCAATTAATACTAATAAAAAATCCCTTTTTGCATATGCGATGAAATATTTCTTAAATGTAACGTTCTAAAATCTCTCTTTATTACATGTCACGAGCAATTCTCAAATTGATATTTTAAAATGTTACAGTAGTCCGGATTTGACTTAATTTATGTTTATAAGCTGTTCACGGTAAAATGAGAACTGTTGAGGCCCCAGTTGCTTTTTTCCTTTCAACTATTTTTTATCCTTTAACCACCTTTGTAAATAAATATTGCTATGCAAGTAATAGACACAATGTATAAATATATTTCACTGGAGCTGGATATTAACCTTTATGGCTAGAATAAAATATTTTTATTGACTATTATTCCAAACGATAGGGCTTCAAAAGTGTTCACTTTAGCGTGAAAAGCCTATATCGCTGTTGATTTTCGGAAAATATACATTTCACTAATTATGCGTACATGAATATTTCATCCATTTTCGTGCAGATTTCCTCAGGTAGGTGAAATAAAATTTGCAATTAAAAAAAAAGTATTAACTTAACGTTATTACACAAAACTAATACTTGCTCTTAAATATATCTTGTGTATACAGGTGCTTGGTAAACCTTGGAAATAAACAAATAATTCTACACTTGCGTTTGAAGAGAAAGGGAAATGGTTTATGACAACTCAAAGCAAAAATATTAACCATCGTAAAAGTAAATAACAGTGCTCTATAGTCATGCACTATGTAAACACTTGCAAACGATGGCTTCCTCTACTGTCTAAGCTTTAAAGGCAAGCTATGTAGACGATTTTGTATATGGGCATTTCTCTGTAAACTGGGCAACAGTACTAAGAAAACTGTCTAGGCAACTTTTTTTCTTATATATCAAATAAATCTTATTCAGCGAATACATAACCACTTATTTAACAATAAACGGCAGATGAACCAAAAATATTTCTATTATTTTAGAAAATATTGAGCATTTTCAAAAAAATCGATACAGGGGACTGTTGCCTATGGCAGGGGACTGTGTATATAAATGAAAAATACTATTTCAGTACCAAAATTAAATCTTTTTTATTATTATAGAAACTTTGGAGCTTAGGAATTAAGTAATTGAACAATAAATATACAAATAAAATTAACAGTCTTTTATAATATTCTACTTATACTCAAATTGCAACTCTGAAATCTTAATATTAATTAGTATCAATTAAATCACATTGGTACAAAGAATATTTAAGTACTCTGAGTCTTAAGCTACAGAATCAGTCTCATTATAATTAGCTGTTACTTCAAAATATAGCATAAGTAGGTAAATAAAATAATATCAATAACTTGGTCTTAATGTTTTTCAAAAACATTTACAGATGAATCAAATTTGTAGAACATTCTATGCCCTTTTAAAACTATATTTGGATTAGGGAGTTTCTGTATCACCTGTTCCATTGTAACATGTGCCACATCGTTTTGATCAAATCTAAATGTTTGGCCTTTATTAACACAGAGCTTTAGGAATGTGACACG
Organism: Clitarchus hookeri; assembly: GCA_002778355.1. Taxonomy (NCBI): domain Eukaryota; kingdom Metazoa; phylum Arthropoda; class Insecta; order Phasmatodea; family Phasmatidae; genus Clitarchus; species Clitarchus hookeri. The sequence goes on along the minus strand of NQII01001028.1, from coordinate 472,455 downwards.
GATTTCGCTATCTTTTTCATCAATCACGTCAATAACGCTCACATATCTATATTCTGTATTTCTAGAAAACAATTTGACGAGGATGTAATCACCAGTGTTAAATGCTTTTACTGCAGCAGAACTAGGTCCAGCTTCATCCTCAGATTCTGAATCTGTGAAAACATCATCCACATTAAGTTTTGGCTTGCCTTCATAAATTATTTTTCCGATATTTAAGTGTAGACAACAATAATTGTCACAAAAGCAGCTTAGATGTTCCATCACTATCTCAATCGAATTTGATTTTATACCCAAATGGGCAGTGGACTGTTGCCAGGGGACTGTTTAATTAGATTTCATTGAGAGGTAGCACAAAATGTAATTAAGTCACATTGATTTGCTGTATGCAGGGATAATTTTTCTATTATAACAATTTTAGGTTTGTATCGTATCAATATAGGACATAAAAAGAAATAAAACCAATCCTTACCAGTGGACTGTCGGCTGTCAGGTTACAACACGTGATCCACGGAGGAACGCTCGCGCAGCACTAAATGAAATGGCGTCTGGGCGTCAGTGGCGACAACCGCGCAAACTTCAGGTCGTTCGCGCTTCGATACACGCAGCAACGCAATTGTCTAACAATTAGACTACGTTGCACGTAATTGGAAATATAGACAGGGGAACTGTTCACAAAATGCGAAGACAAACTTTAATGAACTTTTTTTAGTATTATAAAAATAACATTTGTAAAAAATAAGCAGGTCTTCTTAACAAACGATATAATATTGTTAAACAATCAAAAAATGTAATTGATTCCTATAGTTTTTGTCATAATTAATTTAATCTGAAGTGATTATACCGCTTCGGTGACACGTCAGGGGACTGTTTTTTGAGGACTATTAAAACGGTTTTGATACGAAAAAGTTTATTTTAATGGATATTGTACACTGAGCACAGGTACATTAGGTTATTATTTTTTAAAGTTATCTACGAAATATGTAATAATCCGTACTTTTTTATATAACATTGTCCTGAGACAATGAGTTGCCCAGTTTACAGAGAAACGCCCATATGTAGAAGAGCCGATAACTCTTGAAGAGAGCACAACAAATAAGTAACTTCACACCTACAAGTGCTTGTTGCTTCCTTTATGCTTTCTTTTATTTCTCAAATCACAGGAACTCTTCATAGCAACGTGCAGTGAGCTCTCCATGGGAACACTAAATTAATTATCAATTGCAAAATGCAATAAACTCTCCTAAGCAACAAACAGTGGACTCTCCGTGGCAATAAGAAAATAATTATCTTAAAAAAAAATTCAACTAACTCACCATAGTAACGTGCAATGGAAGTTTTGTAGTACCTAATGTGCAACACGTATAGCATGATCGACTTGAGTAAATATTGAATTAAGCTGGTCATTACAAGCATATTACATGTAGAAAACCAGCTGTGCAAGCCAATAAGTCTGAATCAACCTTAAATCGTGTTAACTGATCTGTAAGGGTCAAGCTTGTAGCAGGCTTGATTAATAAAACTTACCACAAACTTGCATTGGCAGCCTACAAGCATAATTCAAGCCATCTGCAAACTTACCATTAGTAAGTATTGTGCCAGTCATGAGAAATGTGGATTGAATCAAGCTTGAATCACGCATAATATGATAAGCTTGCTCGGCAAGACAAATTCAAGCCAAATGGCAAACTAGTCGCAAACGTACATGTTATCTGGGAATGAACTAAGTCTTCAAGACAGTGTACGATGAACTAACTCTCCGTGGCAATGTGCATTACACTGACTATAGACTGCTCATGATGACTTCCAACTTTTCTGAAGGCCTGCTAGTTCTACATCTAGCAGTTTCTCCTGTCTCATGCAAACAAAGCTTAAGCAGTACAGAAAATTACACCAAAGTGACAGCTCACCAGATTCGTGCGTATTAAATGAAATAACAACTTTGCATAATAACTATTTCTTTCCATAGTTACCAGCACACATGTTTCCTCCCTGTATTTATTCATATTACATATAAATGAAATATTACACGTTAAAGACGGAATATAAGTAAAAATTCAACTTAACTAAAAACAAGGCATTTATTATAAAGTATAGAACGCTTGTAATACGTGACATATTTAGGAAACAACCAAACACGTCCCACATACATACATAGGGTGATTTTCCAAGGGTTTGATTTGAAAAATGTGATGAAACCGCGAATAGTATACAGAGTGTTTCTAAAATCATGGGACAAACATTGAGGGGTGGTAGAGCTCACTAAAACAAACAATTATTGTTTAGGAATATATGGGCGGGAGTGACGCGTTGAGGCACAAACACATAAATAACACATTAAATGCAACACAGTGTTTATTTAGAACGTCGCCGCCAAACGCCTTTTTACAGCAATGTTTATAATAATTGCTCAAAATTGCTACCACCAACAGTAATGCAAGCTTGGTAGCGTCGGGGATCTCCCATTTCCTCCGCCCGTGCATTCCGGCGCTATGCTCCATACTCAATTCGCTTCACCCTCATCTACTCTTAGGACCTCGCTTTTAAGAGCCGCCCAAACCTCTTCACTCCATCCGGTGTTGGCAGACTAGCCAGTGACTTGCGAACCACTACCGCCACGAGTGCAGCCTCACTCTGACCTGTGATGAGGAGACTCTAGCAGGAAAGACGCACAGGGAGGGTTCCACATGGCCCCAACACCCACGAGCAGTCACAGGTACTGTTAAACACAATCGAAGTCGTGGTCTTATTTGTTAACGGGGCGCTCTTAGCCGCGAGGCCATACCGCACCCCGGCCTCCCAGTAGGCGGGGAAGAGGGATCACGCCCTCTCATCGCAGACATGACCAGCGCTTTCTGAATTGACCAAGCCCGTTTGCCCCAGCCTGTACACAGGCCGCACCAGGCAGAGCCCCGATCTGATATTGCAGATCGCACANTTATTTGTTAACGGGGCGCTCTTAGCCACGAGGCCATACCGCACCCCGGCCTCCCAGTAGGCGGGGAAGAGGGATCACGCCCTCTCATCGCAGACATGACCAGCGCTTTCTGAATTGACCAAGCCCGTTTGCCCCAGCCTGTACACAGGCCGCACCAGGCAGAGCCCCGATCTGATATTGCAGATCGCACAAGGCATGTCCTACCACAAGGCCTGAGATTCTAGCACTCAGATTACCAAGCGTGTGGTATAGCCGGAGCACTACCCACGCCCCTGACGTGATCTCGGGCACGCCCCCGGAACAATCCTGTTCAACGTCCGGCTCTTTTAGCAAGAGGGGGAATCTCTCCGAGCCTTCTCCAGCATGCGGAGTCAACCACTGCCAGCACGAGTCCAACCTCGTCTGATCCAAATTCCAGGGAGTACCCCTGGATGGGCCAAGCGGATCATCCCGTGCTCCCTCTTAATTTCCATGGCACTTATGGGTTTTCCAATGTCTGACTGCGTCGCCTTGCCCACGGGCAGAGGAAGTGCAGTCACAGAGGGAACCTCAGCGTGTCCAGTCTATGGTCGGCCCACGAGCCTGGTACTGCTTCCCCCTGGCACAGCTCGAAACACACCAAACGCCCGCCGAATCTAAAGTTTTATTCGAATGGTCAGTATATTCTTGTGAAGTACGTACATATGCCTATTTTCCCTGAATTTAACTTTTCCAGACTATTCGGACGGGTCATCGCCTCTTCACGCTACACTCTTCATACATTCTGACGGCAACAACATGATCTACGAGAAAACAGAAAAATGTGCTGCATGGAGGCACGAGCATGTTTCAGTTCTCAACTGAAATTTATCTAGTTACTGTAAATACAAAACTGCTACAAAAATAGATTTTAGATTCTGCCGTTTTTTTTCCACTGTTGCAGAGGTCTGTAAATACCCTCGGAAATCAGACAATTGGAAGCACTGCTCCTAATCTTAATAATGTACGCAAGGTATGTACGGGAGACAAAGGAGAAGTGTGACATAAAACCCTTTTCTTGCAATTAAATGACACGCATTTTGTAGATATCTGTTAACTGTTCCAAAATTAAGTTTTACATAATCTGACAAACTTTACAACTCAAACGAAACAAATATGACAACCGCACCAAGTTTGCAAATACAGCTAACAAGTACGGTAAGCAAAGTGATGTACTTGTCTAGGGCAGAGCTTCTATGTACTACACTCATTTACAAAAAAAAACTGATCAACATGAACGAAGCGCTCGAGTACAGCGAAGGTTGCCAGACAGTATCGTCATATACCGACATGTGTCCCATTTGCGTTTAATGAGGTTTAATTGCTTGAATGTGCCTCTAGGAGGCATACATGTCCCTCCATCATTCACAGCTGCAAGACACCGAATAAGGCCTTAGTAGCAGTGTGAGCCACAGAGGCAAGGTCAGTGAACCCGCCGCACGCCCCGACAGCGCATTAGACAAGCCTTTGTCCAGCTGGATGAGTTTGAGAGACGCCGCGTTGTTGGCCTCCGAGAGAAAGACTGAAAGTTTCGGTGCACTACTCGCAACTTTAACTGTTCTGCCTACGCTGTGAGTCGGCGTTGGACGCAGTGGGGATAAGAGGGCACACATACCCGTCGAGAAGGCTAGGGTCGACCCCGGCGGACCACCAGCTGTAAGCACTACACGGGCGTCGCTGCGCACCATCCACGGACATGTCATGGCAGCTGGGGATACACCTGTGTCCACCAGTAATATATCCAGGTGGCTAGCTGAGCGGGATCTGTCGTCGCAGAGTCCCTTATGACGTCCGCCATCACGACCTGAGCATCGCGGAGCACGTGTGACCTTCTGCCGGGAACGGGCAGCATGGCAACTTACAGAGTGGCGGCGAGTGGTGTTCAGCGACGAATCACGGATCTCTCTGGATACAGAAGACCGCCGAGTTCGAGTCTGGAGACGTCCTGGCCAGCGCTGTGATCCACGCTTCCTTGTAGAGCGGCAGACCACCCCAACGAGAGGTGCCTTTTTCTACGATTCCCGGACGCCATTGGTGGTGGTTTTAGGAACCCAGATGGCGTGGCGTTACATCCAGGAAATTCTGCCAACATGTGCGCTCTCCTTCCTGATGCATCTTGACAACCACATTATCCAACAGAATAATGGCCGACCTCACACATCACGGGTATCTCTGGCCTGCCTTCGTGACGTCAACATGCTTCCTTGGCCAGCAAGGTCCCAAGACCCGTCGACTATCGAGAAAGTTTGGGACCAGACTGGACAGCAATTTCGGCAACTTCGGCGGATTTGGAAGGTCAGTTGCGCTAGCTGTGGCAGGATCTTCCTAAAGAGAACATCCGACCTCTTCATGCCTCTATTTTCGTCCGTATTGTCGCTTGTATCTGTGCTACAGGTGATCCAGCATCATACAAAGNCCAGCGGTAACTTCGGCGGATTTGGAAGGTCAGTTGCGCTAGCTGTGGCAGGATCTTCCTAAAGAGAACATCCGACCTCTTCATGCCTCTATTTTCGTCCGTATTGTCGCTTGTATCTGTGCTACAGGTGATCCAGCATCATACAAAGTGTATTCTGCAATTGTTGGCAACCTGAAATACATGCTTGCTATGGCACAATATTTTGATGTTTTCTGTATACGTACTTACTATCTCCTGTGCCTTTCCTAATGGGAGTGATTTTTTTTCTCTCCTCAAAATGAGGGTATTATTGGAATGCGAACCACACTAGTATATACGTGGTGACGTCACAGACGATGTCAAATACGGAATTGTGCTTACTTGAAGAGAATTCGGACACAGCATAGAGCACCACAGACAACACTCGCGTTTCACTCGTCATCGCTTCCTTTACTACAACAGAGCAGAAGAAGTCGCCAACAACGGCTCTTGCGATGTTCTTCTCTGTGAACTCGGCTCGGGCCCGCATGAGAGGGCAGGAGTCCATGCCCGCCTACTAGCTCCGGTTTCGACTCGAACCTGTTGACTTGTACTCGAACTGTGACATGCATTACAGTCAGTTTAGTTCTGCGAAATTAGTCTCCCCTATAAACTGTAAGACAAGTGATGAATTGCCATCATTTACGTACCCTACTTTCGCGCGCTTTAAGGAACGTAAGTGAATACGGGTGAGTGCACACATAGCAGAACACGCATTTATCCGCCATGAGCGAATAACGGTTTAGACGCAACTATTGAATTTCGAAGGAGTATGAAATTGATAGGAAATTTACAATATTCAAAATATGTTTTTTTTTATTTGGGTATCAAAATCGTGTCTTATTGCGAACGTGTTTTTTTTTCGACCATCATAAAATTAGAAAGTATTTAATATGTGGAACCATTACCGCTTTTAGAGTTTCTTGAAAAGAATAAATAAATTTAAGGTAGTACAACACCATAACGAATTGAAAATAACTTTTACTCAGTTACAGTTTCCTTAAATACGATTTCATTTACCACAACTTCTCACTTAAAGAAGTAAATTTGTTAACATAGTGGGCGTGCACACAGTTAAGTAAAAACTTGTTGTAGTGGGCGTGCACACAGTTAAGTAAAAACTTGTTGTAGTGGGCGTGCACACAGTTAAGTAAAAACTTGTTGTAGTGGGCGTGCACACAGTTAAGTAAAAACTTGTTGTAGTGGGCGTGCACACAGTTAAGTAAAAACTTGTTGTAGTGGGCGTGCACACAGTTAAGTAAAAACTTGTTGTAGTGGGCGTGCACACAGTTAAGTAAAAACTTGTTGTAGTGGTTTTAGGCACACTCTGGATGACGCCTGTGACTTGTTCTTGGAAAACCACCGCAGTTTAAATAAACATACATTTAACTGCATTTAAAATGCGACATTTCAAGTGTCCTACGATGAACGTCATTAAAAAATAAAGAACATCGTAAGTCTAGTCATTACGTAACAGTTAAAATGTCACCGACCTGGCTTCATAAAAAAGAACTAGCGTTAAACGGTCAACAGCTTTGATGCAGTCCTCAAATACTGTTTTTGTAAATAATACGCTATTCGTTTATTTTGTACCAGATAACTGAGAACTGTAGCTGATAACACAGCAGTATCTGTGGTTCACAGGCACTTGAGATGAAAGTCGTGAAGAGCCGAGATCGTATGCGTTTGTGGGCAGCTATTATTACACTGAAGAGCCAAAAAAACTGGTACACTTGCCTAATATCGTGTAGCNTTTCCGGCCGCAGCGATGTCAAAGATGTGATGTTTTACCGGATTCCTGATATTCATGGTACACTCGTGAAATGGTCGTACGCAAACATCCAAATGTTATCGCTACCTCGGAGATGCTATGTCCATCTCTCGTGCGCCGACTATAACACCACGTTCAAACTCACTTAAATCTTGATAACCTGCCATTGTAGCAGCAGTAACCGATCTAGCCGCCGACAGCATCGCGTTACTCTGATTGGTTCCATACCTCTGTTATTTGCATGCGCACGCCTATGCCAGTTTTTTTGGCTCTTCAGTGTACTTCACATGAGTGTTTTCACGCATATTTTTCATAACTTTCCGCCTAAAATAACTTACGGTATAGGCAAAATATAATGTTTTTACAGTTTAATACAATCTAAGCTAATCTGTAATACTAGTTATATGAGCNTTACGGTATAGGCAAAATATAATGTTTTTACAGTTTAATACAATCTAAGCTAATCTGTAATACTAGTTATATGAGCGTTTTTGCAGCTTGACCTAGGATAGAAGAAAGAATTTTCATACTCGCGCACGCAAAATAGCGATGGCATCTACGGTCCACAATTGCTCAATACTTGAGTGCTTTTGAAGCACAGTTTATTTCATCCTTTCTGCCAATAGCATTAGTTTTATCCTTTTTGCGTAAGCGTGCGACTTTCGAATCTGTATAGAAAAGAAACTATTCATGCGACCACAAATTTAAAAATGACAATTTAAATACGAAATTAAAAAAAAAAAATCCACACATGTTCTAATACATTGCAAAAGAAACTATATAAAACACAAATAAAGAATTTTTTAAAGCTTAATCTAAAAAAATTGCGAACCAATTACAATACTAAGTCACAGGAAACTGGTAATACAACTTTACGAGAATAATTTTTTTTTCTCGAAATGAGACATTTGCCGTAGGGCAGTGGCTCGCAGAACCCAGACAGTAACCCACACATGCGAGAACAGTTTGCCGGGGAAATGAATCCTCACCTGGTTTGCTGTTACGTGTTGTCACTGTTATGGCAGTTTCTTAAATAGACTTCCACAACAATAGGAAATAAAGATAAATATTTTTGTTTCAAATGCTACAGTTTGACGAAGAAAAGTTTATTTAATTCCCCGATAAGCTTTTGCTCGGGAGGTAGTAGATATTTATTACTCAGCAGCGGCAATGTTTTCTGGTTAGGATACAGCTGGTGTAAAGCCCGTAATTGCTTTAAAACTCGGGGGAGTAATTATTGTTAAGCCTTGGGTAATTTTCTCAAATAGCGGTGGTTCATAAAATAAATTATAACATTATGACGCCCGTTTAATTTAAATTACGACTCTATTATTACAAAAGAAGACTGTTTTGGTTCCCTAGGTGAGGATGTGAATGAACTATGTTTTTTTACATGACTATTATGTTTAATCCACTGGACATAGTTTAAAACCTTAATTGGTCTTAGGACGGGATCATGATAATTTCGCGTTATACTTAACGTGCACCACGCAACGCTTCCACGTGTAGCTACGAAAAATGTGTTTTTTTTTGGGGGTGGTGTATTATGATTCTTCATGTAAGCACGTAACATTTGAGTACTGTGTACACATTTTGAAGATAAGTTTTGTTGCTTTTCAGAAAGAAAACTCAAAATTAAAGTTATACATGCGTATTTGTGTTTTAATATTGATGTGGCAAGAAAAGACTGGGGAAAAATGGCGTTCGTGATAAATACAAACTTTGAAAACAACTGGGGCATTACCATGTTTTTCGTGTTAATGGAATAAATCGTAAGTAATAAACTTTGGTCTGCTGAGAAAATTAAATTGTTTTTCACGAAACAGGCCTACAAAAAACTGTAAAATAAATGGTAAACATACTGCATTTTATGAAAACATTTCTACACCTCTAAAAAAACCTAATTAAGTAACACTCGTATAGAGCTCCCCAAATNTACTGCATTTTATGAAAACATTTCTACACCTCTAAAAAAACCTAATTAAGTAACACTCGTATAGAGCTCCCCAAATTAAAAAAAAAACAATTAAAAAATAACATTAACCTAACTTCTATTACTCTTTCATCCTGATTTACGTGAAATAGTTTCATATGCTACATGTGAATAAAAAAACGTGAACAGACGATATCGCTGAAATAAAACAAACCTATAAAAAGCAAAGATAACACAAAATCGTCCCTATTGTGATTGGCCANTACTGCATTTTATGAAAACATTTCTACACCTCTAAAAAAACCTAATTAAGTAACACTCGTATAGAGCTCCCCAAATAAAAAAAAAACAATTAAAAAATAACATTAACCTAACTTCTATTACTCTTTCATCCTGATTTACGTGAAATAGTTTCATATGCTACATGTGAATAAAAAAACGTGAACAGACGATATCGCTGAAATAAAACAAACCTATAAAAAGCAAAGATAACACAAAATCGTCCCTATTGTGATTGGCCAGCAAGAACATGTGGTGCATATTCACGTACCACGTATCACGCAAAAGCTAGACATTAACAAGCTTTTCATTATGTAAAAGTTACGTAAAATGATTGTAATAGGTCTCCATGAATAACACTAGCCAATGTGTAGCCGGCTTACGTGAACGTGTTACTCGTTACGTGTTACGTGAATCGTGAAGTGATCGTAATCTCGACCTTCGATGTACTCTAATTTTTGCTAGTTACACTGGCAGGAAGTTTTGTAGCAAGACACAAGTAGAAAATCCCTTGTAATAATCAGCAACCGAAATCACTGACATCAGAGTTCATTTTTCTCGAAAAAAATAAGTAGAAAATCGTTCCTAATTGTCATGGTTAGACGATTGCATGCCTGTTATAAAATAACATAATTTCGCGTGAAGTTTTACAAATCTTACAAATTGCATAGACTTTACTAACCATAGCACTTATATTAAATTGCGTACCAATAATTTTGTTAAGGAACTTGATTTTCATTGTTCAAATCTTCTGATCGGACTTCCACAGATGACCCGTGAATTTAGTCTGCGTCTAAGAGCAAAGACGACGCTTTCTTTACAGTAATGTACACGTTATTTACATGCACGTGACTCTTTACAAATTGCAGGACATCGGGCAGCAAATTAGGATTCTAAGAAATTGAACTTTGACACATACTGAAAAAAAAAACAACAGCTATTATAAACAGGTTGTTTAAAAAAGATGGTCGCTGCTTAAAAGATCGTTAGTGTGCAAAATTGGAAGCAAAAAACGTTGATAAACATATGGTATATTCTGCTTCCCTTTCGCGTAATCGCCGTCCGAAGATAGGCAGCCTTGCTATAGCGCATAGAGTACACTTGCCAGTTACACTGCCCAGAGTGCGCGACGTGCAGCACGACGCACTATGGGCGCCAGCACAGCCATACAGACGTCTTTCAATGGATTATCGCACCCTTAAAAATACGTCGTGGTGTGCGCGAATGCCTTGGAATGCGTCCATAACAAGTTGTAGTAGGATTGCTACAGTGGCGACAGGGGTGCTGTTAACCTACGCTTTCACGTCTCCTATAGGTAGAAATCGATGATATTTAGGCGATGCGACACATCCAGCACTCTGTGCAAACACAACGGGACTGGCTGGCTTACTGCTGCGACGTACGTCTGCATCCAGTATGTATATTCCTTCCGCCATATCAAGGCCCCATTGCTTCGGACTGCGTTTACGCGAAAGGGAAGCTGAATCGGTCAAATGTTTATTAACATTTTCCCTTCATATTTAACGTAATAAACATCCTTTAAGCAGCGACAATCTTCTTTTAAGCAACCGGTATAATGAGGAGTTGAAGGTAACAACCACCTGTGCATCACCTAGTGTTACAACTGTGGACTGTACGTGCACCGAGGGGAGCGAGGTGACGCAGCTGTAAAACAAAGGACT
>NQII01001028.1:417303-461386 GCA_002778355.1 Clitarchus hookeri | reverse complement strand
GGGGGGGCGGATTTGATTCCGCGCCTGGCAATCCTGTTTTAGATTTTCCAGGGTTTCACGAAATCATTCCAAGCGAATGTTGGGATTGGACCTCAATACAGGTCCTGACAGATTCCTTCCCAGTTTCCGTAATTTAGTGCCTCTGTACCAAGGCGTACCAAAACGTTACTCTATGAGGAAACTGTAATATTTGGCTCTACGAAAAAAACCCTCTAAATAAATAAATACATGTTCTATTCACTCTTGACTGCGTTACGAAACTGCAGAGAAGTTACTCTGAACATCTTATAGGGTCAAACGTTTAAACGCAATATTTTGGCGAGGAACGCAGGGTAAATGGGAAAATATAAGGAGATTTGGTTGAATTAAGTCAACTGAAAGAAAATTCGCATAGTCTGGTAACAAAAAAAAATGAAGACAAACAATTTGTGTTGATAAAATTCCTTAGTCCTGATTGACAAGTTGAACGATATATGACAATTTTTAGACATTACGTTTATGATTATGTTTTCAAATGTAGCTTATTGTGTATATCATTAATTGAACATATGTTTTTACTGTGAAAATTGGCTATGATAAGCAGCGTTATTTTGGACATGTTACTGCCAATGCCCTTCGTTTATTTGCCATTTTACACACAAGATACGCCAGTAAACAAAGCATGATATTAAGATAATGCTTGTTCCAAAATCTCTTTAAGTCCATGTTTGCTCGAATTAGCGACTACGCCAATCTACTGTACCCTTGGAGTAACGCTGGGAGGTGCCGCGGATGGCAGGAGAACCTCGCGGGACTTTGTGGACGACTGTGGCTGGAGCAGAGACTCGCGGTGTGATCCTCGTACGTCCTCTACTCAGCTCAGCAAACGTACTACTAACACGAAGGCCACAGCGGAGACCGGAGCTGGCCAGAACCCTGCTAACCGTCGCGTCGTCCCCTTCCAAACACCCACGAGCCAGCCATATAATTCAACTTTCAGTGTGGTTTGTAGAAAGACACTTGAAGAATGTTCCGTTTCACTACGGGTCAAACTAGATTTCAAACACATGTACGTTTGTATTAGTATTCTAGTTGGTTCACGACTTGGTTTACACCTCCTGGATCTACACAGACTACTCCTAGTCACCTCTAAATGCCTTTGATGGTAGTTGACTGTAAATCATTACAATTAAATTTCTCTGTTAAAACTATGGCCAGTAAAAAAATTGGCAGGTACAGCGCTTTTCAGTTGCAATAGAATTAGAATTTTTGTCGGTTACTGACAAGCCTACTTTCCTCTACATGGGAGAAAATATTTTTCGATTAAGTTCTTAAAAGTTTAGATAACTTCGTACCATGAGTTAGCGCGCAATCAACTATACTACGGACGTTGGATTCAGCAATGTTAAGAAAGTGTTCCAACACTGATCTTCTCCATTCACAACAAAATGTCGGCTCAGCAACAGCCTCACACACTGGCATACCTGCTGACTTATACATACATATATGAAGTCTTCCTACATAAACCATTAGGGCCATATTATTAATTTAAGGTAAAACTTTCAATAAAGTGTATAGAAAAACTGTGAAGGTATTCTGTAAATACATTTCCTTGCAAGTTTCAGATCAACGATACCACACGTTCCATGTCAACAGCAATCCATGTCAACAGTCAGTGATGTCACAACACGCCTCCCCTTCCTTCTGTTCGAGTTCCATCGGAGGTCGGCGCAAGCAACGCCGACGAGAACACCTGTTGTGACGTCACGCGCAACAACCTCAGCACTAGCGCCTACCGCAGCTCGCGAGCTAGATGCGACAGTATGTACAGGTAACCAGCGTTCCACACACTGAACCTTGCAGGTCACAGTAACACGCGCATAAACACCTTTACTTTACTCAAAAGTTCCAGCATAACACAAATCATCAATTAAATGAAAATTTAATATTATAACTCACAGGAGGCCTTCAATAGGCATCAGTCTTGGCACACTATATGATTTAACTGCAAAAAATTTTTTTTCAAGTACTATCAATTCTATTATGTTTACGAATGGAATACTGAATTATATTCGTAACTTTCATAACATAAAGACTTCTCACATATAATATCACATTAAAGAATGGCCATAGTAGTAAAAAATGACGTCATTAAGTAGTAAATTTTGACATTAGTAGTAGTGACGATTTTAATTTTGTTTTAAGATGAAAAACATACTCTTACTACTGATGCATTTTATGGTTAAATGACTTAACAATTTTGTCAACATTTGTTTTTACTGTTTTTAAATACTACTAATATATTTTAAAATGCATGTTATAACATTGTTATTATAAGTATAGCCTTCTACCCCTTCCTCTTAAGTATTGAAACGTAGTACAAAAGCAGATGCAATATTACATTTATTTCTGAAAACTATGAAAATTTCAACTTACCATTTCAGTATGAAACATTCTCCTATCACATAACTAGTTATATCAGTGTTCTAACACGCATTTATTTTCAGAAAGTGTATTTTCTGTACAAACAAAACACAATAATAATTATAACGGGGAAAACAGTTAATTTTAACAATTCAAATTCTTTACACTTTAAAATGATCATTTTTCGCTATAATAACCAATGTTTTTCATAATATTGCTGTTTCATTCTTTAAAAGGATTAATGTATCAAAAGATCCACGTGACGTAGTGCTTAGGGACTCACAACCTCAAGAAAGGCTGATGCATTCGGTTCCACCCGGAGTGGTCTGCCGCGCTCTCGCGTCGAAGACACTTTGCACACCCTAGCGGAAATGCAAGTTCAAGGCCCACACAGCCTCGGTTTAATACACAGCACAGCATTTGTACGGCCCACCTTGCACGACGACTGCACTAAATCCATTGGCAGTTCCTTATACCTATCTTCGCCGTCTACTGTAGCGAAGAGGACTAACTCCGATCCATATTCCTACTGCCTGACGATGGACCACGTAACTTAAAAATTATCTTCCACTACCCCCACGGATTTTAGGGGGAGATGAGGGCATCTTCTTAGTAAACATTGGGGGAGACGTTATGAAGTGATCAGGCCTTAGCTGAACGGCCTGCCTGATCACACCTTCAAACATTGAACCAGGGTACGAGCGTAATTGCAACACCTTGCGAAAGAAAGTTGCGGAAACCCCCTCCACCGGCCAGTAAATGGGTAGAAAATATGAAACAACGCGACCGATATAGGCCAACGTAACACTGGGAGCGGCGACTTTTGTCGTCGGGCCAGCGGACCAAGAAGACGTGGAGATGGGTGTGTCCGGCCGTCGTTAACCGCCTCTAAGAATCAGCCTCCGGCAACATGAGCAAGGTAGGGAATTTCCAATTAGATAGTAATAGTAGTGATGTGAGGTAATAAAACTTATAATAATTAAAAAGCATCTTGGTATTCAATTTAAGCTCCCCGATCAATAGTCATGTAAATAGTTTTTGTATAATACTTATGTTCAATAAACTCCATCTTATACTGCTGTGTTCTTTCCCAAATAATGACTCATTATTTAGCTACGCCCATTGCCCCTTCCAAGTATGAATTGACTTAAAGCTAATTTATAACAATACACATATTCTCTAATAAAGTGATTTCGCTAAGTTAGAACGACGATGTCTTGCAATGGCGAGCTGCAGCCGACTATACAACACCGCTAACTTATAAAGCAGTGTAAACACTACCAAAATGGTTGTGAAAGTGCAATTTATTAAGTACATGACTGTTATATTTTGCTAGAATTGTTATTTAAACTATAAAAACTCAATTAATACAGTTTTTTAAATTAAATTATAGGTTTATTTCCGTTTTGAATGCTTCAGCAAACACATTTTGAAAGATAACTTTCTCATGTAATGCAGTAATTTTAATTACAGAGGTTGCAAATTACAAAAATATTGTCACTTATGTAAAACCATATTTGTAATAATTTATTTATGTTTATTCTTTTCAGTTATAAAAATAACAACCCTCGGGGCTTGAATGGATGTGCATAACATCGATAACTACAAATATGTGTTAACAGTATTACGATGAGCTCGCTGCCGTTTTGTGTCTGGTTTTAGTTTTTCATGTGTGCTGATGGCCTCGCTACCGACGCACCCACTAAAACTAACTCATGTCACGAGTCTGATTGGCTGAAGTCATCTAACATCCAAGCATTTTTAAAACAGATCCAATATATAAAATCTTTGATAGAAAATGAAGCCATCTAACATTTCCGCAAAAAATGTGACGGTGTTATGACATTTCGGTAGAGGCACAACCTTCCAATCTTGTTATACCAATCTTATTGGAAGCGGTTAGATGGAAAAAATCGGCAGTGTGAGAGGAGCTTTCCACATGGCACAATGCAGATTCACAGCATGGAGCAGTGAGGCATCAGTAGGAGTCCGCCCTGAGTACCGTCTGAAGACTGACTGAAGAGATTTGGGCGGCTCTTAACATCGAGTTCTTGAGAGCCGATGAGGGTGAAGTATAGAGCAGCGTCAGAATGCAAGGACGGGGAAAACAGGAGATCCCCGAGAAAACCTGCTGACCAGTGATATCCTCCGTCACGATTCCAACATGCGCAATTACGGGAGCAACCCCACCGGGAGTCGAACCCGGTTCGCCTAGATGGGAGGCGATTAGTCTGACCACTACACCACCGCGGCCACAAAGTGTATAGTGGAAACTCGACGAGCGGGAGTCCACAGCGGCGTACGCAGTCGTCAACAATGACCGCCACTCCCCACACGCGCTCCATCATGCGATACACATGAGGAAAACATGCATGCCTTCTGCACACGCCCTGAACGAAGACTCATTTATCACCAGTACCACTCTCAAAGTGACTAGGCAAACAGTGATCAACTTAATCGTTTACGTTCGAGTTTTCATAATATCAAACCTTTAACATTGTATTAGCACCTTGACAAACTAAAATATTTTTACACGCTCGCTTCTGTGTATGCGCGGGTGGAAGGGAAGGACAAATAAGTGATATGATAGCTGGTGGTGAGTCAATAAGGAAAGTGTGAATGACAGTCCTGCAATAATCCTATCAGGGTTTCAAGTTTAAAGATGTGTTGCTACGCATTCTTCTGCATTCCACAATGATACACCTTTTTGCGGTTCGCATGCTCCTGAACTATAGAAGATTAAATTGCTGCATTTAACTAAATAATTTTTCTTATTAATGACCGAGATTTTTCAGCATGGCTCGGGGTGCGGCGTACTATCCAGGTCAAGGAGAGCGACTATGAAAGCGCGTCGGGCCCTCCGAGCCAAGAGTTGCTGAGTGTGGAGTTTGGGCGATTGCGTGACCTTGAGCGATAGATGACGAGAGAGAACAGAGAGGAGTGGCGGGAGAAGTGATGAGCGGAAGTCAAATGTACGACTGCGAGCATCGGTGCAGTGAAGAATGAGACTGACAGACCGGACTGTTGGACTGGATGCGTGAGTCTAAGACATTACAAAAAATGGAAAAAGACAAAGTGAACCTGTGTCAATGATGAATGTTAATTAACTATAGCCAAACCGACACTGAGAAGGACTTTTATTAAGGTTGATATAGACATTAAATATTGCGCTGAATGAGAAGCAAAAAAAAAAAGTAATAGTGGAGAAAGCTTGTTTAATAATGTAAATAATAGAGATTTAAATAAATTTAAAAACAAATTTCATTCTTTTATTTTTTTTAAGGCCTCCATTCGTCACAAACTAGGATACGCTCTTCGGGCATCTTTTTAGTTATTAAATTTTTATTAATACCTCCATCCCTCACGAACTAGGATACGGCCCTCAGACGTCTTGTAACACTGGTGTCAGAAGTGGGATGGGGGAAATTAACTGTAGAATAAGTTAGACATTAGGGTATTAATTAGTGGATTTGAAACAAATATAACTAATTTTAACAGCAGCAGACTGCAAGGTTAAGACTCTTTTGTACAACCATCGCAGTGAATGTTAACTAGAAAAGTGTCTGCAGAACTGGAAGTACTGCGAGCTTTAATTGAGGGATTAAACAGCCAAGTTAGCGGAAGTGTTACAGCCTTGATAGTAAAATTAGTGTGTGAAATAAAGTGAAAATGAAGCTGTAAATACCCAAATTAGTTCTGTAAGAAATAGTGTAAACGAGAATGTAAATAGCCAGATAACTAATGTAACTGAATTAGTAGATAAGAAAAAAGAGACTGTAAATGAAAATGTAGACATGAAAATAGATCATGGAGATAGGAAAATAGAAAGCATTAGCGAGTTCACGAATACAAGAATTGACTGCGTGGACAAGTAAATTGACAGTGTAAATGCAAATGTTGATATTGTAAACACAAGAATAGACAGTATCGAGTACGAAATGAAACAGAAGATACGTGGAGTAGAGAAGAGCTATTGCAGGAATTTATTCAGCAACGGAGTTTCACTATCATCACACCAGCAACCGAGAAGAGCGAAGAAGCAGTGCAAGTCGTAGACAGCAACCTCGGTGGATAGTCAGCAGCTCTGCGGCATTGGTGTCGCACGGCCAGGATTGGGGAAGGCGGTATCAATTATGCCTGCCACTTACGATGGCCAAACTTATTGGCGGGAGTACCAACACCAATTCGAAATAGTTGCCACCCTGAATGGTTGGTCCTATCTCGCAGCTGTACTGAGCGGCTCTGCATACTAAAATCTCTGACAGAGCGACATCAACATGACTACCCCACACTGGTATCGGTCTTGGAGTCACGTTTCGGTGGCCTGTACCTGCGATATGCCTACCATGCTCACCTGCGAGCCGCACCCAGCGACCAGGAGAGCAGCTGACGCTGTCCCATCTATCTCTGGAAGAGTACCCCGAGGAGGCTCGCGACGTCATCGCAGTCCGCTTTATCATTGATGCCATCGCAGACGCAGAGGTACCGCCAGCAATACGCCTGGCTACACCTCGGAGCACACAGGATGCCCTGGCCCGAGCACTGGAGGTTGGGTAAGCAAGATAGGGGGCCGCACTCAACGATAAGTACGGTCAGTGACGCTGGACGAAGACGACGAAAACATAATAACGAAGGAACTGAAGGAGTTGCAGGTAGCAGAGATGGACATCGCTGACATAGTACGTGCTCCATTGCTTCGACCACCCCCAACCCCCTCAAACTGCCGGAGTCTTGGTCATGTGGACGGCCGGGTCACCCGAGAGCTTCTGCCCACGACGACAACAACAACAGCAGTAGCAGAAGCAGCAGCAGCAACAGCAGCAGAAGCAGCGAGAACAGAGGCAGCGAGAGGCAGGCGAGAATACAAAATACAGTATTCCAAGAGGTAACGAAGATCCTGGGGTTGAAAATGACTTGGACTACAGCCTTACACCCTTAAGTGGATGAAATAATCGAGAGGCTTAACCGCACTGTAGAGCAATACCTGTCGATATTTGTGGCAGACAACCAAAAAGATTCTTATTTAAAGGTGCCATTGATCCTCCTTGCTTACCGTTCAGCACTTCACGATTCCACAAGGGTAACACCATCAAGGATGCTGTTTGGAAGAGAGCTACGCCTTCCTAGCGATATGCTGTTTGGCCGATTGACAGAAGAGGAAGTTGCAGCCCCTGATTATGCCAGCGAATTACATAGCAGACCTATAGGAAATCATGATTTTGCTCGACCGCACAACGGAAAAAACAGTGACAGGATAAAGATGAGGCATGATAGGAGATTGTCGGACGAGGTATTTCAAGAAGAACAACTGATGTCACTGTACAACCCACAGAGGCAAAATGGGTACTGCCCGAAACTACAGAAATTTTGGGGAGGCCTCTAAATGATTCTGAAGAAGACCAACGTGGTCTTTTGGATTTACGCTCCTGACCTACATAATTTATCCAAATAATATTTTGGAGTAATGACCGAATTTCTCTCCACGTGACTCGGGGTGCGGCGAACCTTCCAGGTCAAGGCCAGCGATTATAGAAGCGCGTCGGGCCTCCGAGCCGAGAGTTGATTAGTGTCTGGAGTTTGGGCGATTGCGCGACCTCGATCGATAGACGACGAGCGAGAAGGGAAAGGAGTGGCAGGAGAAGTGATGAGCGGGAGTAAAATCTGCGGTTGCGACATCGGAGCAGTGAAGCATGCGACTAGCAGGCCTGATTGTTGGACTGGATGCGTGAGTGTAAGACATTACAAATGATGGAAACATACAGAGTGAACAAGTATTACGGATGAATGTGAATATAGGCAAGCAGAGACATTGAGAATAACTTTAATCAGGGATGAAACATACATTAATTATTGGACTCAATGAAAAGTGAAACAATTAATAGTTAATATAGGTAGATAAATGCTGTAAATAATAGCTGTGTTAATTAACTGAAAACCAAATTAATTTTTTTATTATTTTTATTTAGATCTCCATTCGTCACGAACCCAAATACGCCCCTCCAGCATCTTGTAACGATATACAATGTGGTTGACCTAACATGAACACCTCCAAAATCTCCGCAACGATTGGAGATCACGAAATGCTGTTTCCGCTAAATGATAGTATGTAAGCGTGCGAGCAATTTGCTGCGTAGTGACTATTTGTAACACGTGCATGGACATGTCACTGAATTATTCTTTGCACGTACTTTCAGATGCCGTTGAAATGTATTTTTCCAGTTCACAAATAATATTATGTACATCAATTTTACTTTTCCCACACATGTTACGAATAGGCCCTATATGACCTTTTATTAGCGCAAACAACATTTAGTTATCTGTGACAGTTGCTGAAATTTTAGAGGTGTCCATGTTCAGTGGACCATCCTGTATATTAAATGCATTCAAACTTGGTTATATGTAGGATAATATACAAACGTTTAAATACACTTGCTTGCATACACAGTATTCTAACTTACAATGATTTCTACATTATTTTTGATAGTCGTATTGGCATAACATAAATCTGCGCAGCTGGCAGACTGGGATGGATCACAGCCGGGGAGGGTCGACGCGTATAACAGCGCACAACACAGAGATCAGCATTCTACTCGTATATGGGAGAGAGAGGGAGAGAAATGGAACAAAAAATCGTCTACAGTCTCCACAAGCAACATTTTGATACACAGCATGGACCACTCTGTTTATTTATGACGCTGTGTAACTGTACAAGAAAATTTATATTTGAAACAAATACGTGTAAGCTTTAAAAAAAAGTTTTATCTTTTTTTTTTACTTCACCATATAGTCGCAACATCCGAAATATATACGGTTACTTATAGGCAATATCACAAATAACTTAATATAAAATTAAAGTCAGTTAGTTTTCACATTTCTTCCAACCACCCAATACCGCACAGTAACAAGAAGTCCCAAAAATAATGTTTACCAACACTTGAAAAATGTAAATTTGATCTGAGGAGATATTACACTAGAGGTACCGGGTTCGATTCTTGGTGAAGTCACTCCCAGATTTTCACATGTGGGAATCGTGCCAGACAATACCGCTGGTCAGTGGGTTTTCTCCGAGATCTCCCGTTTTGCCCGCACTTGCATTCCAGCGCTGCTCTATAGTCACTTCGTTTCACCCTCATCGGCTCTCAACAACTAGATGCCGTCTAAATTCTCTCCACTGAGGAGATAGTGTCAATAATTACACTGGAGAAAGTTATGACGCGCAAAATAATTCATATGAAGTGGCAAAATCTGTTATTAATAAACGGTAAATATGTAAACATTTGGCGCTCACGTTTAATGGTTTCCTAAAGAGTTGTACTATTTCTAAACAGAGTATTTTTGTCAGAATAATTTGCAATAATACACGTTTCCACAGAGAAACTTCAAAGCGTCACATGCGCATAGAGCACACGTTTAATTTAAAATAGTTCCCCGTGAAAACACTGTGCCAAAGTTTAAAGCTCCACTATAAACTGTATGCAGGTTCAGCAACACGTGTGCAGAGGCGACGAGACATTTGATGCGTCTGCAATTGTCGCCCTTAGCACTACCATACTTGGCTGCCTTGAGCGCGCAAACTGTCTTTAAGTAAGTGTAGACGTGAAGGAATTAGGGGCGAAACTAGGAAAGGGGTGTGGTTATGAGGAATTTAAACCCCCTATTTGCCACTAATGTTATTATAAATTTGTATAAACGTTATGAATAAGCATTTAATTACGATTAAAAACTATGTAGTTTGTGTAAACATTGATGCAATTTATTATTTTGTTAAGTGGTGTTCTCCTAGTATCTGTTCTAAATAACACGTACATCATCTCTCTGCTAGCGCCGGTACAACCTCGCTCTCCTTCCTTCAGTCACTGTAACCTCCTCCTTGAGGAATTTCTGGCTACGCCACTGGAAGGATATAGCCAGTGCGCTCAAGGCACTGGACGGCCGGGTTATGTATACGTCCTACAAGCTTGCAACTATGAACCTTAAAGAGAGTTTAACACAGCTGATAAACTGCACACTGTAGACACTTACAGCTTGCGCGATAATGTACAAAACACATCATGAACTGATATTTTATAATGACTACTCAATAGGAAATGTTTCAAGTAAGGATTATAATGAAAATGATCCTGCTACTTTCATGTTCGTACAATAATTTTGCCATCTAAATTATTCTTGTCTGTCATATTTGGAAATATTTTAAATTCAGGTTTTATATTCCTTGAATTTGGTTCATTAGAAGCATTATTGGAATATTAATAAAAAACAGTCTCTCGAGTATCCGCAATTGTCGTCGGTGAAATGTTTTATAATAACGGTTATGAGGCTACTCAGGCAACGCACACCTTACAGGAAAGTAATACAATGTGTTTATGCAATGCAGTAGCAAAATGATGCGAGTCACAAAAGTAATAAGGAAGAGAGAAAACGATAGTTAGTAAAATGTTGTTGTCTTTGACTGTGGCATTGACAGGAGGGTGACGCGCCATTCCCAGGAGGGTGACACGCCATTCCCAGGAGGGTGACACGCCATTCATAATGAGGGCGACACGCCATTCACAATCCGCGGTCGAGTGCACGTATAATTTTTCTGTAGGTGACTTATATTTTCGAGCGGCAACCCTGCCATTTAACTAATAGAAAGACATGCAGAAAAGTTCAATGAGTATATTGATTTAGTATAATTACAGTCAATGCGCTCTAAAAATGACATCTGTTGCTTTGCTGGAGGATTTCCAAATAGTGACCTTTTATACGTGATATTTTGGTACTACCATTCATCAGCAGTTTCAGTTTTTGTTTTATTTTTTGTAGATAGGCGTATTGGGTATATTGTCCGTGAGTTTTATGTGAATATTTCCGCAGTATTGGGTGATATTTTATCTGGAGTATGGGAATGAAACCAAAGTTACAGAATTGATACCAGGCTTTTATGGCTTTAATCGACTGGTGTAGACTAAATTTTACGTATAGAAACAAAACCAGTGCGTTAGCCATCGGAGTCACTAGAAACAGCGGCCGGAAATTATCGTCCACGCTCAAAATGGCCACCAATTGCCGTGCCCCGCTACCGTAACTCGCGCATTCGCGGCCCCAAATCAAGGTCTCGCTCGAATTATAGTCGTACACCCAATTGAAAGGGACCGCATTTATTTTAATCGTTCCATATCGTCGGAATGGATGGCCGTGGAGGCGTGGCTTTGCCGTTGCCGTCCCGGCGACTCTGCCGGTCTCAATGTTAAGGCGCGTTCTTGCCTAAATACGCTCGTTTCAAACACGGCTGCGGCGAAAATCGAGTGTGAGGCCAACGTGAAATCCCGTAGTTCATAATTCGACATGTGCTGTCCGCCAGCTCGGAGTCGCCCATTCCCGTACACGTAAATATTCGCCTTGTATGGAGTGTTGTGCGCAGGAGGTAGATGGCGCTGACGTGGTGCTGGAGCGTAATGAGAACGCGACGGCAGCTTAAGTGTGACGCAGAGGCGTCTCGTCTCGCCTCCGCCGGATAATGAAGTAACAAGTCCTCATTACGAGCAGCCCCTCAGGGCGAGTTATCCCGGAACTGAGTTCGATACTGCTCCTTCCTCCACGGGCAGCGCCTCTCATCTACGTGGGGCCGCGGTGAGGTAGTGGTTAGACTACTCGCCTCCCACCTGGGCCAACCGCGTCCGATTTCCGGCGGGGTAGCTCCCGGATTTTCGCCAAGTGGGAATCGTGCCGGACGATGCCGTTGGTCTCGGCTGGTTTTCTCGGGGACCTCCCGTTTCCCCCGTCTCTTCATTCCGGCGTTGCTCCATACTCGCCTCACTTCACCCCCTTCGGTTCTCAAGACTCTCTCATCTACGTAGACGTCGCCGCTTGCCTGCCTCTCCGTGTGTCTTCATAGCCAGGCCTGTGACTGCCAACATCTCTCGTCGCACTCTGTCCAACTTTCCCGAAGCCTTGATACAGTCCAACTGTCAGGATATTACTCCGCCTCATGCAAACTAAGTTTAATCAAGTTTAGTAAACTACATCGAAAGGACAGCGCACCGCATTCGTGCGCAGCCACTTTACTAATACTTTCCATAAGAGCCATGTATTGCTGGGTATTACCAACACACCAAATCTCTCCCTGTTTTTAATAATACTGATTACAAAAAAAAAATCTTATTTTATAAATTAAAAAAATTCAAATTCAAATTAACATAAAATAAGATACTTTCATGCTTACAGAAGTATAAAATGCCTCTGATACGTAACATATTTAGAAAACAAATAAAAACACAATACATTCAGTGATTTTTCAAAGGTTTGATTCAAAAAATGTGATGAAACCATGAATATATTACACACACAACTACGCAGCCTTCAACGGTGCAGAACAACAAAACTCATTACTTTATATTTCTACCAAATACTGTTCAATCTGTTATAGAGAATTTGTTATATACAAGTACTAATTCCTTGTGTAACACAATTTTTTACCTCATATATTTTTCAAAATATCATCTCAAAACCACAATTGTAGTACTTTCGTTACTTACAAACAATAACAATAAGCCCATTTACCGAAACTCACGCTGGAATAACATACCATGAGTTATTTAAACAACTATGAAAGTCATGCTATGAAATGTCTGTGATTTTATGTCACAAATTTTGCTAAGCATAACTTAAAAATGTATTAAAACGTGACCTTTCAGTCTCCTTTGTTAAAATTTCAGTAAATGATTTCTATATTTCAGTTGTAGGTCACAAAAACCACTAAAGTTGTGATTTACATGCCGTGGTGCAAAATCAATGAGGTCTGTAACTTTTTATGTATCAAAACTTTTTTTCAAATAATGTCTACATGTTTACACAATATTTCATACAAATATGAAATATTTTTATTGGTGACCAGCGCACTAGTTAACAATCTACTGGCCGCTGCTAGTCTGAAACCACGTCACTTCTATCATTCACGTTTTATTTTCTAGCACAGAACATAAAATTCTAATTATTTTGCACGCGTATCTTAGCTACCCTGTGTCACCTCAGACACCCACTACTGTTTTAAAAAATGAAACATAATTTCAAAAACTGTTGTTCTTAACTGTGTTTAGTAATACCATTTTAAACACCACGGTAAAGTTTAAAATTGGAAAACAATTTAATCAAATAACTATTAAAATTTTTTTTTCATAATTAAATTGTTAGAAGTTTCTACAAAATAACTTAATTATTATGAAAAAAAAGTTTATGCAATTAGTGGGCAAACAGCAATGTAGTCACAAAATCTATTTCGGTTTTATAGACATAACTAAAAGGCAAGGTTATGGCCACAAAAATGTACGAGGTCTATAGAAAAGTAAGGTATTTTTTCTTTGCCAGAGCAAAATCTTACGACAAGAAAACAAAGCATTTTATGAAATGTGCCGTAGCTGACTTGAACACTGCATTATTTAATAATGTTTAATTTTATAACAATTAAATTAATATAAATTTTTTTAAATATTACAGTTCAGAAGTAAACAGCCAATGATAGTGGTTCCGATTTTGTCTTTTGCCATTTCCGACGGTGCAGCCTGTTTTGCAAAATGTTTATTATTCTTTCCTTGTAAAAAAATGCTTTTTTTTTGGTATGTCTACCGTGAGCAAAAAATTCTAATACACACTTTAATATATCAATTTTCAATTTTTCCCTAGAAGATCATATTACCTATTGTTTAAACCGGCATTTGTGGAAAAAGTTTGCAATTTGTGCGTGCTAGGTTGTACAAATATTTTAAATTTAAGATACTTTTATCTATTTCAACACGCTTCTTTAAACACCTAAATGTTACTGAAAGCGTTGCTTGTAATTTTACTCTAATTGTGTCCTACCATTTTGGAGGTATCCATGAAAAAAAAAGAGGCATTGAAACCATGAGCGCCTGTTTAGAAGAAAGCAGACTTTAAGAAAGTTACATCGGATAGAAGGTGCATGTTGTGCCGTTTTCGTTTTGCGGAAATTATATTTCAATATGCATATTGTTTAAAATCTGTTTTTCTAGTGAATTTTTATGGCAAAGTTCCGTCGATTTCCTTTGTTTTTTGTGTTTGTGTTGCATTATTTATTATCAATAAGATAATGTAATTGTCAAAACTCTAAAATGTATGGCGGGGCCGCGGTGGTGTAGTGGCAAGACTCCTATCAAGGCGAACCTAGTTCCATTCCCAGCGGGATCGCTCCCCGGATTTTCGCATGTGGGAATCATGCCGGACGATCCCTGCCCTTTCATTCCGGCGCTGCTCCATACTCTTCTCGCTTCGCCCTCATTGGCTTTCAAGACCTCAATGTTAAGAGCCGCTCAAATCTATCCACTCCTTTGAAATGTATGACTTATATTTTACGTGGCTTCAGTTACTTGTGTTTGTTATTCACAGCGGCATTTTCAACCGCATCTCTATAAGTAGTGTTTTATTTCGGCACGGCTAGATGTCAGATTATGTACAGTTTGTAAATCTAAAGCGTACTTTAAGATCTATTTTAGGAATAACTTACATTATATTGTTTATCAAGGTTAAACTTTATTCTTATGTTTTTAATGTTATTTCTAGAAGGTAAAAGAGAAAATAAATGTTAGTTTGTAAAATTTTAATCCGTATTTTATTAGTGACCACAGAATCTACATTTTAGATATCGAGTTGTTATGCGGTCGGAACAGTCCAGTCTTTGGAAATGACTGTGGCTTCGGTCTTGTAGTCGCATTATGGTGAGGTCACACACAAGTTTTCTATAGTGAAACTTAATCCGACAAATTATGTCGCAGTATTTTTACCTTTACGCGCTTCACGGTGTTGTTATTCACGTATCTAGGCCAGCTTCTCGTAGCTTAACACATGTTCGCTACATCCAGCCTGAAGACAGCGGCGTCCCGTCGTGGCTGCTCATCTGCGCTCTTTCTCTCAGCAAAGGACGCCCTTGCCTTCACTTAACTTCTTTGGAGTGTGTTGAAATATATCTCAATTGAGTTTCCGATTACCCGACCTGCGAAAACTGTCTTTCGGCCTAAATGTTTTTGCGATTTGTCACATTTTTGAAAGTCAAAGTAAAAAATGGCGTAAAGGAAAATATTCGTTGTGCCTTCAGAAATAATTATGTTTTAATACCAATTAAATCCTTTTAATATTAATATATTTTTCAATGGCACATCACCTTAAATATTTACAAAATTTTGAAATACTATTCAATTACATGTTACTAAATACCGTAAGCGAGATAATGTGTCTGTTATAGTTGTCGAAGATTTTTTTAAGGAAAACATACATTTACTACCCGGAAATTGATGTTTCAATAATTATTTTCATTTGCAGCTTTAAGTGTACATAAATTTATGTTAACAATAATTATAATAATGTTTTCCTTTGTTCCAAAGATATGATTTTAACAGTAATGACTTTAAATAGTGCCTTTGTAACTTTGAGTAGTTAACCTGTTTTAGTATGATTTTTACCAGTTTATCAACGGCTGTTCGTGGTGATAGTATCGTTTGAAAATTAATTGTTTAAATATTTTTTACTGAATATATTAAATTTCGTACTTTTCTATTTATTTATTTTGTGTAATTTTGAAACGGGAGAAATAACGCTTCACCTAACTAGTTGCTTGTAAGGAGCATCATGCTTGATGCGGAATTCTGCTCACGCGCATCCTTCAGAGCTCCTTCAGCTATCAGGGTTGAGATCGCTTGAATTGTCTGTCTTTTGGGCTCATAATTCACGTCCCAGCCCGGTGACCAGGAAGTGGTTCATTGTATAATAGAGAAGATTGTACCATTTTACTTACTGTACTATTACTGTGTATATTCACACCAATAAACTACTAAATGACTGTTTATACGTCCGATATTATAATACCGGTCGATTATTTCATCGCCGCTTATTCACAAAGGTACCACATTCGTCGTAGCCCGTACGTTATGCAAACTACCCAGAGCAGTGGCGTGTGGCTGATATTTACAAGGGAAGTTTGTTTTCTAGATACTGCACGCCCCTGATTCTTCTTTACGCCAGAACACCACCACGCATTCCTGAGAGAAAAAATCAGTGAAGGAGATGGGGTAGAATTATGTACTCTAAAATGAACAGTATACTATTCTCCAGGAAGATATGAGGTTCCAGTTTCACACAGCATGTGACTTCACCAGCACAAAACAGTGTTTCAGTGGCTGACTGTAAAGATTAAAGATGAGAGAGTGCGGTGTTTGTTTTCCGAGGATGCCCTTAACAATGACTCAGTCGTTGCCAATACAACTGCCAAAGTCATGTGACCAACAATGATGGACGTGCTTGTTTACGTTAGAATTTAGAACAGAAACATTTTTTCACATGAATAAAATTTGGAGACTAACGTGTCTTTATTGTAGTTGTATTAAAACTACACTGAAAAAACGGTTTTGTGGTGACCAAAAAAATTTTGTAAGTGGGCACAAAATTCTTTTGTCAATATAGACATCACAAATATTTTGTAGCACCAACTAAAAATTTTTATCATTACAGTATTTAGTGGCAACTACCAAATGACGTTTGTGATCGCCAACAACTAAAAACTGAAATAAACATCGCCAGGAGTGGGACTCGAACCATGGATCTCTCACATGCGAGCTCGGTGCGTTACCGCTGCGCCACCGTGCTCAACGACAATAACTTGTCAGGAGCATGTACATAGCATAAGTCTAACATGTGGCACACACCACAAGGCCTGCATACTTCACCTCATGGAAAGTTACTTTTCTGGAAACATTTACGTATAGCATTTACTTATTTAGAAGAAAGTAATGGTATAAACGATGTTCTTAAGAATATCCCTCAAGAATTAGTTCGTAACCTGATGTACAGAAACCAACACGGACAAATATGGCGTCGTGACCAGACGGAAGGTGGTCACTTCGAATATGCTAGCCAGAGCCTACTCGCAGAATATAACGCACGTAGTTTTGCAGTCTCAGCAAAATGTTATTACTGTGGATGACATTAATGCTATTGCTGCCAACTAAATGTTTGGCTGGTAGCCAATTAATTTGTCGTTAAAACAAATATTTTAGTGCTCACTAAATAACGTTCGTACTTGCCAACCTACGTAATATTGGGCACCACAATCGGTTTTTCACCAGCAACAAAATTTCGCCTTCGAAAGCATCAACCAAAAAGTTTTTGTATTCACTAACAAATCTTTTCTTTCAGTGTAGCGTAAAGGAAGTGTGAAAAAATTTCAAAGAACTTTCTTATATAAACAGTATTCTAACCTCAAATTATATCTACGTTGGGTTTGACAGTGCTGTGGCAATGTTGGAACACGGAGAGTGGATTTGGCGCTGCTTGCATGCGCACTCTATATCACACTCCTACGGCCGACAACATTTACTTGGAAAACTATCCGGCTGAGTTGAAAGGGAATAGCAACTCTAGTTGTAAACATACGGCAGTCACCGCTGGGTCAAGGCTCGTTGCAGTTTTCGGTAATCATCATTGTGCGCGCGTATATTTGCTGTAATTTTTTACAGTTGCTCTTTCAGACTGTCTACTTTCAGAAACAGTTAACAAGTTTTCTTTTATTTAAAGTTTTTCTGAACCGAACTAGATACACACCGTCATTAAAGATTCAAATTGTAATCCAAAATATAATGTACGCCGAAAGAGCAAGAACAGTTTTGTATACACGCGATGCAAACACAAACTCAATCAGTTGTGTAACAGCAGAATTTAAAATGTGACTGTAATTGAAAAGGGAGGTTGACACACGTCCACGCACACGCACACACACACGCACGCACGCACGTACGCACACGCACGGACGCGCACAGATACACAAAAAACACACACATACACAGCCAAACACACACATACTTGCAGACACACAGACCGGAAAGTTATCTCATAAGCTTTTCTATCATAAAAAGTCTGCGTAAATATGATCGTCGTTTTCGAAACGTATATATATGTTTTTATTCTAAATGTAAATAAACACTTATTCTTCTTCTCCGTCACCGGCTGTCGCCGACAATGGCATTTCAAGAATTTCGCACAACGCACTTGACGCCAACACACCACGACGAAATGCTGCTTCGTCCTGATTGGCTACCGCTCATCGCAACGCATCGCAGTATTGTGGAGATAGCTTAAGTAGTTTTCCGATACGCAACTGTTGGATATATTTCATTTGTTGGTGTTCACAGCTTTGCATGGCCGCGGAAAACACCTGCTAACGTCAGTCACATAGACAAATGGATTTCAAGTAGAGCGAAATTTGAGAATGAAAACTCGATAAAAAACGAATATAGGCGTTCGTATTCACAACAAACATTACTCACGAAGGGAACAAGGGCTCGTGGCATGGGAAGGGATTGAGGGCAGGTGATAAAGGGCACATTGCACTGGATTCAACCACAGCATTTGTTTAATATATTAACCAATACATGTTTGCCTATTTAAGTTTTGATACATATTCACGTGTTGGTTTTGAGTACTGTGTAAACCGAACATACTTTTTAATTTTCGCATATCGCATTGAATGAATTCTAAGAAAGAATAATTGCAACTAAAGAGTGCATGGAATATAACTTTACGTTATGTCCGTAAATCGTATTCTACACATTATATTAAGAAAATACTGAAAAACCAGAAAGAACAATCATGTATCACTGTTTTTACTATTTTTACCTTTTATTTTATCAGAGTGATGGCATTCTGTGGCGGAAATTTTCCTTCCACAAATGTGTATGTCGCTGCTGTGCATGGTATTTATTATATATATAAAATCAAAAAGTGGCAATACAATTTGCATAAAAAGCTGGGAAAACTGCTACCTAGGATTGCATCTTCATATTTTTTTATGTTGCTTTCCGAAAATTCGACGACTTCAAGTAATATAGTTCGCGTCAAACAGCGTCCTAAACAGTCTTAAGTGATGACATGAAAAAAAAAAACAAGGAGATAAGAGCGTGTTACTTATTATTTCTGAGGAAATGCATTAAATGAGAAAATATAACATATAATGAAATTTAGTTAGACGTAAGGAAACTAACAAGAAGTTACCGATATAACTAATGAGACTACTTTCCTCAACATGGGTGCAATTAATATTTAAATCATTTCTTAAGCTGAGTTAGTTGGAACGACTTGACTTGTCTTTTAAAGCAATAACTTTAGAAATATAATAAAAAACTTATGCAACAGTAGTGAGACAAATACAAATATACACATGCCTTACTCAGGACATAAACCCAGAAAACCTCGCACTATAAGCTAGCGTGCAATCCACTGCATTACGGAGGTCGGATTTGGAGTATCAACCTAGGATTCAATCAGTATGATGTGTCGAATGACAGGGTTTACTAACCTAAAATATTTACAGGGCCTTTATTTTGAAAATAAGATACTGCGCCTCATAAAACATGTAAGTTTACATGGCCTACCGTAGCGCTACTTGTAAAAATAATTTTATGGAAATAGGTCGTTTGGTCCTTGAAATATGACATAGAAACCTTTATTTTCTTTTTTGAAGCTATGTTACAAAATTGCCAGAAAAAGAGGCTTTATATAAGATGCTTCTAATGTACACCGTCTAGATACAAATTTTGGTTTAATTAAGTCAGACTGTTTAACATAAATGCCAAACTTACTGAAATTATTAATGTAGCTGCCATTTTGAACATAATTCTCTTGCCCATTTAAATCATGAAGTTTACATGACCTTCAAAATTATTTTATCTTAATGTGCTATAACTATGAAACTATGAAGTCGATTTAAATTTAAATTTGTATACTGGCAGTATAAATGACAATCATCGAATGTGCTAATACATAAACTTTTTGTCCCCCATTTATAAAGCTAGTCAATTTAAAAAAAATCAACTTTTTGTGCCATATCTCATATCTCGCGAACCAATCAGCCGATTTCCCCCAAATTCTTCACACAATTAGTACGATGGCAGGCCATGTAAACTTACATGTTTTAAGGGTCTCAGACACTTACTTTCAAAATTATGGCTATATTATAGTTTAAGGTTAGTGAACCCTATCATTCAATACATTGGACTGAATATATCCGATGTTTATGCTCCGAATCCCACCCCCGTGGTGCAGTTGATTGCAGTCTATCTTATTTTAAGAGGTTTCCAGGTTTCGAGTCTCGTGCATGGCACGTGTGTATTTGTTAATATATCGGTAGTGTGGCATATGTTTCTGGCTTCATCTTTAATGAAATTACTGTCAACGAGACATCAAGGCCTACCTACACGTACGCTTTTAAGAACTTCAAAATTATCATTTGCACCCATGTAGAAGAAAGTAGGCTCATTAATTATATCAGTAACTTCTTGCTTAGTTGTTCCTTCACTGCTTCGCAAAAGTCAGCCAAATTTCATTTAGTAGGAATAGCGTGGAAACGGAAGGAGAAGACGACATTAGCATACGTTAAGGAAGGAGAAGACGACATTAGCATACGTTAAGGAAGGAGAAGACGATATTAGCATACGTTAAGGAAGCTAGATGAAACAGCGTGAAGAAAGTTAAATTCATGATTATTAACTGTTACTTAAAGCGTTACAAATTGTAAATACAATCAGAAACAGAACCTGCTCAGTTAAGGTAGATATGAAAAAATAAATGAACATTTCCGGAACTATAACCAATAAACCCACATTCATGACGGCATTCTCGAAAATGCACGTCTTTTTGGTTAAATCTAAACCAGCTAATTTTACAGCAGCAACTTACGTTCAAACGTAGTATTTCGTGCAACTTGGAATGGCATGATATACTTAAATTTTGGCGACCACTTTGAAGTAGAATATCTAAGGATCGACGACACGAACCAGAGCGCAAGTTAGAAGCAAGTACCTTTCTCTGGTGGTACCACGAAATAATGGACTTTTCTCTTACGAGTCTAAAACTTTGTTACGAAGTTAGAAATAGTGTGGCGACTGGAGGATCGATACGTTTCACCGACGCCATGTTCTCGAAATCCTTGAAAGAGTTGCAGTGACTGAGAAATGCAATAAAACAGTACGAGCACCATACCGCGAATAGTGTAACATCAATATGGCTTATTTTAATTTAATTCCTAAGAACTAATGTTAAGCTGGTTTTATTTGTAAATGAGTGATAAAGTCCAGACAATGGTTAATCATTTGTTTTGAAGCCACAATTTAACAGGTAATTTCACATAATTTTAAAATATTTCAATTAATGAAATTAATTTATTTATACTGTTTCAGTCCTATTATAACGTTTTTATAAGTGAAATTATTTTATTGGCACAGCTATGTTAACAGTAATGATATTACATAAATGGGATTTCACTTCTGTAGGAACGAATGCAATTTCAAGTAATTCTACTTGTTATTGCTAGATGACCTTGTATAACTGTACTTGCAATTGCAAAATTTGTTTGCGTACACTCACAGATTATTTAGCTTGGTATTTTCTCTTACGATGTTAACGGACACGTCGTTATTGCAGAATTATACATTGTAGAAGGAGCCTCACATTATTGTTTGTTTACGTACAACCCCACGAAACAAATAACAATACACCGTTTTAAAGGTAAGTACTTTGAGATTATAGTTTGTCGCTCAATTAAAAGAGTGTAATTTAAGATATTAATTACTTTTACAAAGCAATAAGATTATGCATTTCAAACGTATTCCTAAGATCACAGGTACAAAATTGCAAATACGGTAATTATTTCAGCGGAGGACATGTAAAAACGAAAATATAAAAATTATCATAAATTTATATATACAAATTTGTGTTTNATAAAAATTATCATAAATTTATATATACAAATTTGTGTTTATAGTTGTCCGTATTGCTTGTTTTAGTCAAAGCATGCGTGTTGCATTGTGAAGGCAGTGGTCTTGGTTGCGTGGCGTAGTAGTAGCCTTGGTGAGTTCGGAGAAACAGTTCAGACAGCTGCGAGTCCAAAACACCAACACAATCTCCAATCAAGTGAAATACTTGCTGTTTAACGTATTCTACGATATAATGCGTTAAGGAAGTCAATCTGCTTATTATACTGNTATAGTTGTCCGTATTGCTTGTTTTAGTCAAAGCATGCGTGTTGCATTGTGAAGGCAGTGGTCTTGGTTGCGTGGCATAGTAGTAGCCTTGGTGAGTTCGGAGAAACAGTTCAGACAGCTGCGAGTCCAAAACACCAACACAATCTCCGATCAAGTGAAATACTTGCTGTTTAACGTATTCTACGATATAATGCGTTAAGGAAGTCAATCTGCTTATTATACTGNAATCAAGTGAAATACTTGCTGTTTAACGTATTCTACGATATAATGCGTTAAGGAAGTCAATCTGCTTATTATACTGAGCGGTATGTCATAGCAGACAACGGATTATTTAACTGTGTTGGCGGTATGCGAGACTTATATTTAAATGTAGTATATAAATAAAATTTATTTTGTAAAACTAAAAACTATTTTATTTAGTTTTAAAAGTATTGCGCCTAAGCAAGGATCGAAAAAAATTAAAGTAAACATCAGTAAGAAATTTTTTTACAAATGCAATATCTTTAAATATTAGTTATTCTTACAGTTGCAACCCGGCAGGATCAAAAACTGCTTCGTAAAAAAAAAAAAATTTAGATGTACACAAACGGCAATGTGTGTAATTTAATCGAAATTTTGTGCTGAGTTTTGAAAACGGAGACGATGATTTATCTTACGTATTGATAGAGACTGAAAATAAAACTGTATATGGCACAGAAACGTTTGAACAACAATCGATACAATGTACCAATTCATGAAATGTCACAGCACGAAAGAAAAAAAACATGCAAGGTATTCCGGGAGAAGGTGGCCATCATTTCCTGGAAATAAAATGGTGCATTGCTTATACATTTTTTAATATAATTTTGTTTGAAGTCTACACGTATTGCGGAATCCCTAAAATTTAGACTTCGCAAATTTAAAACAGAACACTTGGGTGCTGTCCCTTGGGCCAATGCACAGCATTTGAATATAGCTATAAGTGTTCAGGTGGCTTAAATGTTTCGCTGAGAAGTTATTTACCGCTTATATTACAGGCTTTAAATCACAGGAATAAAAGTAGGCATTTCTCGGCGCGATGTCACTGCTGTAAGGTTGGTAGTGAACACTTCTCTGGCGAGAGATCTCAGCTCATACCAACCACTACTAGCTACATGCATCGTTTCGTAATGCGTCCGGGATTTTCTGTGGTGATATTTGATATTTCGCCAAAAATGCTTCTCAGATGGTTAATTCGTTTGGGCCTAATTTCACCCTTTTGAAACATAACGAGGCGCTGAGGTTTAGTTTTACGTCACTGAAGTCCTAAATTTTTTTTCCGTGCTATCGTAGTCCTGAAATCCCATCTACGTCTTCGAATTCTATCTTAACCTTGGGACTGTGGGTGCACACTTCTCTGTAATATAGAACATATACAAGGCATTTTTGAATAACGTGTCGAAATTCAAACCACAGCATATATGGACTAATATAAACTACAAATCCTAATTACAAAATGTTTGGGAACGTCATCCAGTATTTTTTAATTTAGGTTAAATTTAGGCAAAACAACGTCGGGAGTCCGCAACTTCACATACCATACGGCGTCCTCTACATAGGCCACCATGAAGATACGTGCAGACCCTACATCGCCAATACTGCTGTTTGTGTGTTGTTGGAAGTAAAACACCATCACTTCTGACAGCCTTTACTACTCAAATTGCTAATCCCGCATCTATGGTGTCCTACCTGCAGGAGCTCTTCGCATGACGCGCCAGTTCCGTTCGACTTCCTCGTGATATGCAACTTGTGCACGCTGGTGCGTAAAGCTGTGGACTTTTTGCAAATCAAACTCAAATTTGAAATTACTAGATGACCTTTCCAAATATTTTAGAACTAGCGTTTATTATTTGTATTAGTTCATGGTTGCTGCGGTTTGAATTTTGACATGTTATTCAAAAACACTTTCGGCGAACCACACTTTCGTCAAACCCACCCAGTTAGTTTTTAAATTTTTTTTTTTAAATTTCCTATTCAAGTGTTTGGAATAAACCTTCGCCGATCTCCTGTAAATGTTCCCCTTTTTTAAATCCATTAAACGGTGGCGCGATACACACCCATTGCTTTTGCTGCGCTGTAGCGCTTGCCCAAGAGGAATAAACCAAGACATCACATTATTTCGAGCTTCATTTTCCATAAAATTCTACTCACTAAAAATGATCCGTCGTTCCTGCGGTTGAAGTTTATTCTGTTTAAGCTTTGACAGCTCAGGTGACATTTTAGTGTTTCACTCCTTAATAAATACGTCACCAGAGTTAATACACGATATAATCACTTGAATATTTAAAAATAGGAAAAAAAAAAAGTGCACGGAACAAATGCGACGAAGCTGCATATCGGTGACACAAACAACTTACACTTAATTCACTATTCCCAGGGAAGCAATACTTCGCGAACCGGTGAAGATAGCGCTACTGTAAACTGGGTCAACATTTTCTCAGCCGAACTAGGTAAAACAATTCCGTGAGCAGAAAATCCGTTCTATAAATAAAACTGCAAAAAATAGTCCGGCAAACATTTTATAAATGTAGACACTACAGACGTATTTTGCGTGTCCGAGCTCTCGAAGCGCGGGAGTGCCAAGGGCGACCTAGGCACGCACATCGAATGCGTGGTCGTCTTTATGTACAAGGAACTGAACCTGCATGTAGACTCTCTCGTGTCAACTCGCATATATTAGACTTCCAGTGGTGACATATCATTTTATAAAGTAATAATAAAGACAAAGGTGTGTTGCATGTGCCTATGATGTGCTAAGCAGCCTGTACCGTAATTGAAAAAATTCGTATTAGCTCTTAATCACTTTAAAAAAATACACACTGGATACTGAAGTAGAAATAGCAGCTAGCATTTCGACGTGAGAAATGTCTTCAGTGCTGGTCGTACGTGAATATAGCTCAAATATATTGAAAAAATTTCACTAAAGTAGAATTGCAGTATATAACTATAAATCAATTTAACTGCGCTGTCTCGCAGGCCCACAACCAGAACGCATAACTTATCGTATGTACAGAACGTTCTCAAATTAAACGCCAAAATTGCAGGAGGCGGTTCCTTATGAAAAATAAAGTCGAAAATATACAGGACACCATATACAGGACATTGAAGGAGATAAGAGCCTATGGAAATTGGGTTTTGAAAACGTATTTTTGCCGAATGCCTTGTAGGACCCCTACAAAGTCCGCAGCAAAAAGGTGACTTATGCTTCCTTTGTTGCAGAGACACATGCGTAATGTTGGCCGTCCTCGGTCTGTGCACACTGTTCGGCTTGAGGAAGTGATACGTCAGCACATCAACGGCATGCCCTCCACTAGTACACGCTCCATAGCGCACCAAATGGGCGTGTCCCATTCAAACCTGTGGGACGTACTCTCTGTCTCATGTAACTTGGCAAGATTTTGACAGTTCGACGAAAGTAGCACCAATGTTTCCTTTTTGTTTAGGTATCCTGTCACCATCATCTGGTGCGCCAAGTGGAGGCTGTATTTTTTATCAACATGCTGCCAGCTAATCCACTTGCCATTGCACTGTAATGCTAAACAAATTTTAAGATAGTTTAGAATGACATCTCTCTAAAAAAAAAATTAATAGGGGTTTAAAGTAAACATATAAAACCTTGCAAATATTCAATATTGGCTAACTCTTTTTTAATTGGTCCGAGACAGCGAATTTGGGTTAATATTTGCGAGACGGTAGTTATAGCTATTATCACACTTTGGATGTCATAGCTAATATAACTGAAACTAAAAGTAATTCGGGAAACTGTATTGATAACGCACTTTTATTCGCCAACAACTCACCAACTACTATTGATTGCAATGCAGTTATTCTGCTACTACAGTTTGAGTTGGAAATATGTGACGTGGAATAACGTAAGAATAGCTTAAAAACTATTTACGCGTGTCCCACTTTCTTCTTTTATCAATAGAATATTGTAACAACACGGAAAGAAGGAAATGGGTTTTCGGGAGAACAATATGGCGTATAATTTACGTAGAAGAACGACTACCGGCCAAATAGAAATTAATAGTACTCAAAAACACTGTACACGAAATATATGTTACTTTAAAAATTATGCAGAGCTCGTGAAAAAATAAAACTGTTGGTATTTGTTTGTAAATTTTGTTATATATCACACACGAAAGCTATTCTTTTCTGGCTGGTAATGCTTCTGGAAAGAGCGTTTAGATGGCGCGCACGGCATGACAGGACGAGCTGTGAGCCGTTTGCATTGCTCAACAGATAGCAGCACGGCCGGCTCTTGATCCCGTCTCTTTAAAAGTTGTCTGTTCTTCTATTACTGTCTCGGAACGAGACGAATTTGAAATATATTTCTTCAAATTATTAGAAAAAATAATTCAACTATATTATACAATATTTTTGTATGCTTTTGAAATTAATATCAAGCACGTATGAAAAGCATGTCTGGAGACGTGAAAAAGGTTTTGAAGTTGAGTTTCATTTGGATACGGATCGTTTTATTGTGAATTTCATTTTTAACACCTATACATTACTACTTTATCACGAAGTTTAGTTGGTAACACTAACAACCACTGTTTTGTGACCATGTAAAATAAAATGTACTAATTAATCTAGGGACTTTTTCTTATCGTGTATTTTCTGCTTGTCTAATGTGCGTCAGCACTGCACCCAGAATAGCCAACGTAATATTAACTTTTGTTCGTTCATGCATCAGATGAAGAATTTTGTAAATAGCACTTTGTTTGTTTCGTATACATCAAGTTGCCACTCACTGACTGTCAGAATCTTACCAACTTATATGAGACAGGCCATACTGCGGGTAAATCGCCACCATCCCTACCGCTGGCAGAAAGTACAAGGCTCTCGGCGAAAAAACATAATCAAAACCCAATTTTCACAGGCTTATACCTGCTTTAATATTCTGTTTAGGTATATGGTATCGTATCTATTTTCGATTTTATTTTATATAAGGAATTACCTCCCACAGTTTGTTCGTTTAATTTCCGAACATTATTTATACGACTGAAGGTATGCGCTCTGTTTGTGGCCAGCGGGTCTATTATCACCACGACGCAAGGAAACGCAAAGAGAGTTAGCGATCGCAAATAGTCCACCAACGTAGATTTGCTTCATTTCTTATTACGACCGTTCACTTTGCGAGCGCAAAGATTGCGTCTACGATTAAAACGGTCGCAAAAAAAAATGCGGGTTACAGATACGGCACAAATAATTTTGCGTCTGAAGTAGCAAGAGAAAATGACGGATATTTTTCCCGGGTTTCCATTACCTCGTGAACTAAAACTGTTGTGATTGAATAGCAGCGCTTAGAAAGAGTATCTCATGTATATTAGAAACTTATTCATGCTTTGCAAATTAGTTCAAGGTTGCAGGAAAAGTGAAGCTATTTGTTTTCTGAACGAGAACGAATATTCTGAAGCAGTCGTGTCGCCCGTACGTATACATCTGTCTGATACTGTACTTTGTACTTTGTGCTGTCTAGTGTAGTGGATAGTGCCGTTGCCTTCGGACAAGCAGCAAACTATGTTCGTGAGTTGGATTCCTACAACGTGTAGTCATATTTTTATTTTATTTTATTCAGCAGTTATTTTTCCGTTTTTCAACTATAGTTCATTTTTTTTCACCGCACACATAATTTATGAATATTTTTAAATATATTAAACTGTATTAACATGCACATTTTTTCATTATTTATTACGTGTTAGGATACCAATCAACGAAATTGAGTACTCTTCTAGATACGAAGGATTGATTAAGAAATACCATTTAAAGAGGGACTATTATGTTCATTACATTGTACGTTTAACGACGATGCAACATGTGACACAATTTGTGCCAACAGTTGTATAAGAGGTATTTAAACTGTAATGAGTTGTTCGAGCTTCATGTACATCGTAGCCTGGTGGTTAGCGTCGTTGCTTTCGAAACAGAAGCAGAGTGAATTTGGGAATTCGAGTTTGCTGCGTTCAATTTTTTTTCTAGTGAACATATATTTTCCCGTGTTTTAACGTAAAACTTCTTTTCTCACTGTACACACAGATTAAGAAAATTATTTAAAAATTATGTATACACACACATTTTTTATTATGTATTATTAACGAAAATAAGTACTGTTCATGGTATGAAGTATTTAATATTAAATTAAGTTTTTAATGACAATATTGCGTTCTTTAGATTGCATTGTTTGGGTAAAATTCACGTTTCCCAAAGTTTTGTTGTCTCAAAACACCACGTAAATTCTATAAATTCCTGATTTTATTAACAAACTTGGAATGTTAGTGTTTATGCAAGCTATGATTATCGGTACACACGAACAAATTTTAACCTTTACAGTTTACAAATTCGTGCTAAATGAGTAAGTTTCAAAATTTTACTATACGTTTGTAATGTGTTTATATGTTCTTATTTTCTTCTTCGCGCACGTGTTATTAATTTCAGCAACGTTCCAAATGGCTTCTGGGAAATTTTGAAAATAGATATTTGCAACGATTTGATTAAAAAAGAGATATATTTTACCATCGAAGTATTACCAACTATCGTCGCAAGGTTTGCGTTGACACAAAGTTTAAATATAGCGATAGTCGCAAGGAGGAGTGGCCACAATCGCTAAAACGCAATCTGAAATTTAGTACAACGGAAAGTTGCGTTCGAAAGCAAACTATAGCGTCGATGGGTCATAATACCCATGCTGGGCCAGTAAATGCCCTTAAGCTGAAATATTACTGCGAACTATGACACTTGCCGTCAGACAATGTCTCGTCAGCAGTTCAGGACTGAGGAGCCCATTCCCAGGCGCAGAGTTCCTACCTACCTGCCTGCGATTTTATTGCTACCCATTTTGTTGGAGATAATTAGTCACGGGTTCATTGCCCTGCTAACCATTTTAATCTGGACTGAATTAGAAATCAGCGAGCTCTATGAGAGACAAACACTAACCTACATAAGAGATCGTTTATCTTAACACATTTTTCTTTCCCTTTTTAGAGCTTATCACGCTAGCGTGCTCAGCGAATTTTCTACCGCCAATAAAATAATATACACTAGCACTTCATACATATTCTTTTATATTGTATTTGCATGTGGGAATCGTGCCGGACAATGCCACTGGTCGGCGGGTTTTCTCTGGGATCTCCCGTTTACCCCACCCTTTCATTCCGGCGCTGCTCCATACTCACTTAAATCACCCTCATCGGCTCTCGAGACCTCACTGTTGAGAGCCACTCAAATATCTTTACTCGCTCACTTTATCATGCATTCGTGTTTTAGAGTTACGTATTTAATGGTGATAAATAGGCGCTCCTGTTTTTCGCGAAAAGATTCCACGGTAAGTTGTTTTTCAAAACTCTTTATTTTATAACCTCTTTCGTGATTTTATAATTTGAATAGTTACGCATCTTGTATGTCTGCCCGTGAATCACGGACGGTCAATATCGGAGAAACTTAATTGTGGTCGGCTCACTCATGTAACAGACTGTATTCATACAAAGCCAAGCGGGCAATAGTTCAATGAAGACTGTAAGTGTGCATATAGGATATTGAAGACTAGCCTCTTCACGAAAAACAGGTGGCCCTAGTGATAAATCTTGCTTCTTAAAGTGGAAATTATGAAGGCGCATTATTGATCTGTTGCACTTGACATGAAATGTTGCCTGAGGATGCAATGAAATCCTTCATCGATCCAGCATTAAAAATATTCGTGTTTCTTGGTAGCCAGACCTAGATCTTCAAAACCGTATAAAACTCTACGAAAATTATAAATTACACCCCTTTGTCTGTGGTGGTTCAAACAGGAAGCTCATGTTATCGATGTGAGTGGGACAGCATTGCGCATTACAGGAATTAGACTGGAGTGAGTGAGTGGAGAGATTTGGGCGTTTCTTAACATCGATGTCTTAAGAGCCGATGAGAGCGAAGCGAGATATAGAGCAGCACCGGAACACAAGGGCCTGAGAGATGGGAAACCAACGAGAAAACCTACCGACCCGCGGCATCGTCCTGCACAACTTCCACGTGCGAAAATTCGGGGAGCGTGACTCCGCCGGGAATCGAACCCGGTTTGCCTTGGTGAGAGGCGTGCAGTCCAACCAGTGCACCAACGCGATCTCCAACTGGAACTTGATAAGCGAACTTACAACGAGACAATGCCGGGCGTGCTTACGCAAGAAACGCACGTCACAAACCGAACTAACAGGCGCAGTGGTAATCCTTCGGATTTGTATTCGGCAGGATCTGGGTTCGATTCCCGGTACGGTTATTCTGATTTCTGTTTCCCGCGGTTTCCCAAAGTCAATCCAGGCTAATGCTGGTATGGTTCCTTACTACAGGTAATCGTATTCCTTCCCCACTTCTGCTTCTCTGAGCAACTTTTTCCGTTTCTAATTTCCTCGCTTTCGACGAGACGTTAAGCCCCACATACATACCTGCACGTAACAAACGTAAATATCTGACACAGTATTGTCCGAGTGGAAATACGATACACAACTTCGGATCAAAACCTACCTGCGCTATACAGTTATCTTTATTCCTATCAAACAAAAGCTAATATTTTTTTCCAAAGCAATACAATTTTGGCTAAATATTTTTTTCTGTCTTTATATTGTAGGACGAGTCCTTAATCAAATTAATCAACACTACCTTATGGAGTGAAAAAAAATTATTATATCACATACGCACCTTCCACTTTCAACAGTATCGAACATAATGTTTTCGAATGTGGCAGCGTATTCTTGCAGTGAACCTACAATTTTATAGCATCTTGGTTACGAACAACAATGCAGCTGGAAAGTTGAAGTTAATATACAAGTCGATTACAGTAATCAACATTACCTCCCAGTGTTAATGCCCTTTTTCTGACCTATTATTTAAATTATAGACTTATGAAGGATAGCTATAGTCTATTCGCGGTTTCTTCACACTTTTTGAATCATACCTTTGAAAAATCACGCCATTTATAACGTGTTTGGTTGTTTCGTAAATATACCACCTATAAGATGTTCATGCTTGTGTTAACATAAAAGAACTCAATTGGTTTGGTGAAATTGAACTTTTACTTATGTTTTATCTATAAATTGTAACATTTCATTTATTGCTAATATGAATAAAAGCAGAGAGAAAATAGATGTGATGGCAATGCCTAGTAAGAAATAACACTTATGCAAAATATTATTAAACCGTGTACGCAAGAATTCGGCGCGATGCCCCTTTTGTGAAATTTTCTATAGTGGGTTAAACTTTCTTTGCATGAAGGAGAGAAATATCCTGGAAGTAGAACTTTAACAGGACTTCAGAAAAGTTTGAAGTAACTGGGAATGAACTATATCTCTCTCAGTAACTGGGCTAAACTCTATGTCAGACTATATTTTATGTATATTACTTCGTGAGGAACCACCTTCCGAAGTATTTCAGGTGAGATTCCGATAAACGTGTAGGCCTTTGTATATATATATGTGCATGTGTACATGTGCGCACACATTATACGTATATATACAGTATAAGTAACCATACATCTGGTATATTTATAAGTCATTGTCTAAATAGTTAGTTTCTCTTTCTAGGACTGGTGTAATTTTCCTCCGCTGTATACATATCAATGATCCACAAATTATTTTAACACGACATAGGACTGGTCAACCAGAATGAGATCATGTTCAGACATTTCTTTGCATAATGACAGTGATAGAGTTGCTAAATGAATCACCTGCAGTGCAACATTTGAGAAACACAGCAGAATTATGCCATTCGCAATGTTCGTTATGCTTGCTGTCACATTTTTTGTATATTTCGATGCACAAGTAGTTGGGCATCTGATCTCGTCCACACAAGTACTTACAACAAACTGAGAATGTTTTAAGAGCTCATTCATACGTGAACTTTGCAAACTGTAACACTAACAACCCTAATTTAATTAATTTTTTCTTATCTGACTATTTTGAACTCTTATTAAATGTTTTACACATTTACTAAATGTAAGTTTAAAACGAGTTACGCACAATCGCATATTATCGCAGGCATACGTCGCTATCATAGTTCTGTATTTCGTGGATAGAATAGTCTGCCCACATATGT
Source organism: Clitarchus hookeri (assembly GCA_002778355.1). NCBI lineage: Eukaryota > Metazoa > Arthropoda > Insecta > Phasmatodea > Phasmatidae > Clitarchus > Clitarchus hookeri. Next base: position 428,882 of record NQII01001028.1, on the reverse strand, counting down.
TTAAATTGATATTTCAAAGATGGAAAAAAGTTGCAAACAAAATAACGTTAAGTACTGAGATATGGTAGTTAAAAAATATTCTACAGAATTATATTGATAGAATATTGGATTTGGCGTGAAATTTCTCATCAATATGTTATTATAAATATATTGTTATGTACTGACGTTCCTATTCATAAAATGAGTTTGATCTATCTTGCATTTAACATATGATTAAATGACATACCAAATTAATTATGAGTGTCTCATTAAAACACATCTTCACAAATGTGATATTATTATAAAAAAATAAAGTGACAAAAACATTATAACTGTATACACAGTATTTTAAAATTTAAAAGATAATACTCCAATATATATGAATATAATTTACATATATTTATTTTAAATATATTCATAATATTAACAGAAAAATAGATCGCTGAACGAAATTTTCTAGCTGTTTTTATGACACTTGTTAAATCGATCACATTTCACTTTTAGATTTACCGTAATTTGCACACAAATGTGCACTTCAGAAATCAGCATTTAAAAAAGAAAAAAACCTGCCCAACCACACATAGCTTTATCCACATACTGAAAAAAGTACTAAAAGCAGTATCGGCAATTAATAACAAAAATATGTAGTTCGTGTCTAAAAGCGTTATGAAATGTACGTTCTGACCGACAACGGCTCGTCCTGTCTCTTACGAGATGTTATAATCGCAGTATGCTTAGGCACGGCAGGGTTTGACGACTCGTGCAGAGCGTAGTGATTAGAGGCGGGCCCAGTTGCGTACGTAATCAGCAGCCGTGACCTATGTCAAGGAGCCATTGCGACATCCGGTTGTCGGGTGCCATTGCATAGGTGCCTGTGATTAAGATGGCATGATATTTTAATGCACGCCAAATAAGTTAACTGATGTCCACAGGTTATTGGATGGCAACTCTGAAGAGATAATAAAGGGCAATCCTACACTACAAAAAAAATTGTGTAATTTTATATTAAATAGCTAACCCTGCCACGCGTTGCTGTGGCAGAAAATATTTTGGTTCTATTCATTTCTGTGAAATTAATTGAAAGAAGTATATGTATTTTCAAAATCTTTATTATTGAAGTACTTGTTTGTATACAGTGTTTATAGTTTTACCTTCTTCCGCGCGAATGAATAAGTTGTGTGGTTTTCCTACTCTAGAACACGACACATACAATTGGCCATGCGAAAAACATTCTGTTTCTAAATCTATTCCGCACATTTGCAATAACTGCCCTTGTGACATGTTCGCTTGTCGATAAGTATCGACGTATTTATTGTTATCGATATATCGATGATGTAATATAAGTATCGATATATCGATACGATATATCGATACATCGAGATTTGACGTACATATAAAAATCGATATCTCGATATATCAATAAGTATCGATATATCGAGATATCGTATACATATAGATCTGTTGCTAGGTTGCGACTTTACATTGTTGACATTGCACTGTTGTCGTTGCATTGTTGACTAAGGCACTTCCTAAAAAAAAATCGTAAAAAAAAAAACAACAATTCCTAGAGCCCGATCGCAGCGCCACCTACCGGGTCCAATTGTAAATTTAAACCATCCAGGGACCCACTAAAACATACACAAAAAATTAATCGGTCCAGCTGTTTAGGAGTTCAGTGACATACACACGTACAGAAGATATATATATATATATATATATATATATATATATGTATGTATGTGGCAGCAATGTCACCACTGATGTCAGTGCTTTTTTACACTTACATATGTCAATGTTTTTTTACTCTATATCCAAGTAAGTTTAACCTACAAATTGGTAAAATAAAATGTACGTTGCACAACTAATTTTACATAGAATGGTATAAAATTACAATTACTATGTAGAAGAAAATAAACTGTAACATTCGTGTATTTGTTCTCCACGGCAAGTAAATTTACACAGACATCGCAATTGTAATTGTAATTTCACAAATGTGTATGTTTCACTTACAAATAAGTAAAATCGCATATTCACTCTAATGGTAACCACACGATTTCTGTATATATTTAATTCCTTTATTACGAAATTTTACCGCCAGTATACGTTCTTTTACAACTGCGTCATGTTAATTCATATACTTTGTATGTGTATTTTTAGAATTTCAACGTTATTATACTCCATTTTGTAACTTTGTAGTTTAACAGAGTTATACAATGTTTCCTCCAAAATGTGGATTACAATTAACTTCAGGTATAGTTTTTTGTTTCTAACCTACTCTAAAACTAAGTGTTATATGTGCCCGCGGTGGGGACGGAAGTTAATTACGTCTCAGGGCTAGGCCCCATACGCCTACAAGGGAAGGAAATCATGCAAGGAGACATTCATCGCGGCAAAGAGGGATTGGGCTGCCATGACCCAGTTTGGCCACGACAAACTCCCTGAGTGTACTTATAGCTAAACTATTATACTAGGAAGAGAAAGGGAAACGCCGTAAAAGCCCTTTCGACACGAAATAATTAAAATTGTTGCATGAATTATTTGAAAATGCTACAAGAGACAGGTGGGTGGAGACCATGCCCTTTATTAATTGGTAGAGAAGATACTAGTAGAGAGGGGGCAGGACATCTTTCCAAGCACAGGATACGTAGGCCCTACGTGTATGCAAGAGTCAGCATATTTCATCAGTGGGAGTTAAGAATTCCTTTTGAACACACACATGTAGTTCGAAGTAGTTATACTCCCTACCGTTAGATCGCATGTTTTAAACAAATACTCGTGTTTACATTTCAATTCCCAGGAACATTATTGTAAAATTACAAATACTGTTCTTCTTTTAACAGTTTACACATAAAAATGTACACTTACAGAAAATTTGCATGTGTAAAGATACGCTTACAAGTACTCCAGAACGTAATGCAAGTTTTCACATCCAAGATAGTCGTAAAATTACTGAATTAACGACGTACAACTACACCGACATTGAGTTTGCATACAACGGCCAAGTAGCATTAGAAATTCACAATTGAAGGTTTTAATAGGGGGAGTGGTTGTGTTTTTACACATACTTCAAAATGTGTACATTAACATCAACATTATGTAAAATGTAAAATAACCAAAAATTGGTATTCTTAAATTTACATTTATTCATTACATTGTAGGTAATGGTTTCTGCTAACTCTGTTAGTAAATATTTTGATAAGTGGAAGCATTCATTATCATAATTTCTTGCGCCGCGATAGCATTGCAAATTTTAAGGCGAAAATATACCACTGCTAAAATAGCTGCACACAAAGTCAATAAAAAGAGTTATTTAGGATCGCCCTTATTTAAGGTTTCTTGTATTGGCTTCCATAAATTTTTAGAATTCAATTAACATTTATGGCGTTTTATTTGCCTCACGCGCTGTTTACCTACCCAGTGGCATTGTTAACTGTTAGTCCTGGTAGAGAGTGGGGAGATTTGGGCGGCTCATAACATCGAGGTATTGAGAGCCGATGAGGGTAAAGCGAGGTGAGTATGGAGCAGCGCCGGAATGCAAGGGCGGGGGAAATGGGAGATCCGTGAGAAAACTCGCAAACCAGTGGCATCGCCGGAAATCGAGCCCGGTTCACCTAGGCGTGAGGCGAGTAGTCTGACCACTACATCACCGCAGCCCCCGTTACGCCTGGTCTTAGTTTACGCAATAAGACGGAATGATACACGTAATTTTTTTAGCCGGTGGCCTACCTTGCGCTGTGTTGTGAGATCTTTGAAAAACAGACGAAAGTATTAAAACTACTCCATTATGGTTACTTATGAAATTAAATCATATTCCGTGCCAGAACGGAATGGCACTTCCAATATATTACGCATGCTATAAATATTTAGGAGGCCTGCAACATCATTAATAAAAATTTCTCGAAACTGCTGTATCTTAAAACATACTATACTCTGCTAATGGTTATTTAAGCACTTTTGAAATCCACCTTTGAAAAATTTCACTGTCCTTATCTGCACGTATTTCGACAAGCATACTGACTGGAAAACGCACAGTCAAGTTGGTAACGTACAGAAGGAAAGTACTTCAATGTCTTGAAGTTGAATTAAAAATTTCACGTAAATATTTGTGAACATATAATTAATTCTTTTGTTTTCCGGGTTTTAATGCGTGTAAGTGAAAGAATTAGCAAATTAGTAAAATATTTACTTTCCTGATAATTTCTCAATTTCACTTGACCGAAGGATGAATAAAGTGATCAGTCCCATATAAATGTTAAATTTACGTATGTCGGAAGAATCACAAGGGGCATACAAGTAGATATAAAGCAGGGCTCCCGAAAGTGCTCAAGTTTACTGTGAACAGACTATACCTGGACACGAGCGAGACTAACACAGGCGTATGCACCGAACTTTGGTGCAGACTTTCCGCTAATAAGACGATACGTTCACCGTTTTAAAGTCTAGTAGGTACATACAACGCTGCATGCCAATTCAGATTCTTGCACTTAGCGGCGATGGAGCAATTGACGCGCATGACAGTGTCGCCCTTATTGCTCCCTCGTTTCTCGGTAAAAAAAAATCGGTAAATAGGCAATTATGTTTAGCAGGGATTTCAAAAGTTCCTAATTAACGAAAAACGAGTTACAAAATCATGTCTCCAAAATTTTTATTTCCAATGTACACATTTCCAAGCCGCACGCGTCCCGGCATGGATAAAAGGTGATAACTTTCGAAAAGCACAATTTTCCTTTGTTCAGGAAGGAGGGTATTGTTGAAGCTTATTCTTTTCAGGTTGGCAGGCTTGATGCTTTTAGTTTGGCAGCGAAAATTTTTCCCCTCTAGGGTGCACTGGTGTCACGTGTGTACCAGATTTTTTTCCCTCTTGTTTGTAAGTAAATTGGATATTTGCAATTTTTGTAAAATGAATATAATTGTGTAAATTCTTCTTATTTGTATAGTGTTAGAACTTAAGTACAAAAAAAATCTTTGTTCTTAGCATTGTTGTGGAAATATAACGAAACTTGCCCACGTTAAATTTAATATTCTGTTGTAAACCCGGGTTTAAAAAACGTTGGCCTACACAATTTCTTATTTAGACATGACAACTGAATCTATAATATATAGAAAATGGTAAGAAAATTACAGATTTTTACGGCTTTCCTGCGTAGGTTTATTAAGGGAAAGGAGAAAAGAACATATTTTATTTTGATGAGAGCTTTATTTATTTAGCCCTCAAATTCATAATGATTTTCCATTGTCAAACTTGCTTGTTAACGCTCAACGGTAAACTCAGCTGTTATTTTACTGTTTCCTATTGTAAACACCATTGGAGAACGTGAATACAAGTTACGAAGCAAAGCGAATAATTAAAACTTTGGCTGGGGCATATATATATCACAATTCCAGCAAAAAACGAAATTTTAGACACAAATAAATATAATTTCTCCATTAACCGCCAGTATAAAAGTGAGGTGTTTGGAACAGCAGCGGTGGCGGTAATTTTCCCTACGCCATACTCTTCCATAATATAACTGGCTTAGTTGCTAACCTGAGCAGAACCAACCACGATACTGTCTCGTCGGTGTGCTGGCAGAGATATTGCTGCCTCTGATAGAAGTCGTGTCGGACCACGGGAGTCCTTCCCCCCACAGCTAAGTTGCACATGCCGTGGTCGCTGCCACGCTAGGCCGAAGGTTACGAGATAAGATAAAGCATGGTTCCCCTACGTGTTGAATAATCAATAGTACACGCTCCCATATAAAGCCCCCTCCACACCAACACATGCGCGCACGCCGTCGTACGAGCTAAGCTGCTCGCGTTTACAGCCGATCGTGTTTTATACCACACGGCTTAATTTGTTTCTACTCCAGCTATATAAACACACTCCATCATTCGCCATTCTCACGAGGGTCGTGGTCTACTTGCCTTCCGCCAAGGCGAACCGGGTTTGATTACCTGCGGAGTTGCTCCCGGATTTTCTCATGTAGGAATCGTGTCGGACGATGCCGCTGGTCGACGGGTTTTCTCGGCGATCTCCCGTTTCCCCAGCCCCTTCATTCCGCTGCTCCATGCTCACCTCGCTGCACCCTCATCGGCTCTCAATACCTCGATGTTAAGAGCCGCCCACATCTCTTCACTTACTCATTCCCCTTCACACCTCCAGGAAGTGTTTATTTCTTTTATATTAATCTACAAAACTGCAAGTGTGAATGTTCGCTCACAGCTTTTAAAATAACTACCAATCTCACGTCACTCAAATAAAAATACAGATATAAGCCTAACCCGACTGTGAACGCGCAAAAAATAATATAGTGATCGTTTGTTTAAAAACTACGCCAAATGTAGGTAGAAAAAATTGTAATGACTTCGAAACAACAACAACACGAAGGAACAAACATCACTCCGAGTAAATGAATGAATTGAAGAAATTAATAAAATTTTAGAAAATTTCGAAATGACAATGAAAATAACAAATATACCCAAATTTGAGAAGAAATCGAATATTTCAAAATAATGTATATTCTTATAGTGAAAAATATAATATTTATCCTCTAAAAGTAACATAAGATAAAAAATAAATATACAATTTATTATACATAACTAATCATAATAATAATTATTTTTATTGGATTAAAGACTTATCAAAATTAATTTCATCACAAAATAGTAAACATATTTGAAAAATTTTCCCTTGTGATAGAAGTTTAATAATATTTTAGTCTAAAGAAAAAATTAAATGATCATGAGAAATATTGTTTAACAAATAACGCTATATAGAGTAAGTGAAATAATTTTATAAAAAATTATATTAAAAAAATTATAACCATTCATTAAAAGTTCCTTTTGTTATTTATGCTGATTTTGAATGTTATCAAAAAAATATGAACTCTTGTGAACCAAATCCAGTAAAATATTTTATAACGAAATATTATGAACATGAACCAGAAAGTTTTTCTTATCATATAAAATATTCTAGTGGTGATTACAAAAAACCTGTAGAATATATTGGTAAAGATGAATAAAAGTTTTTGTTGAAATAATAAAAGAATCACAAGAAATTAAAACAACTTTTTTTATAAAAATAAAAAAAATTAAAAAGAAAACTGATAAAAAAGAAAATAATTTAACTATGCAACGATATTTAACATTGACTGAAAAAAATTAGAAAGTGTTCTGAAAAATCTTGAAACATAAGTATTAGATTTAAATAGTAAAAAAAATAATTTTATTCAATATTTGGTGCAGAAGAGAAATTAAACGAAAATCATAAAGGTTTATTAAAATAATATAAACAGAATATAATACATTGTATTGAAAATATTGAAATAGATATGAAAAAACTTAAAGATCATGACCATTTAACTGGAAATTATAGAGAAGCTGCTCATTTATATTGTTTTAAAGATAATCTAAATCCAAACATTTTTTTACCAATATAGGAGTATATACATAATGTATCTGGTTATGATGCATATTTATTTATTAAAGAATTAAGAGAATATAATGATGATACGAATTAAATACCTAATAATGAATAATACGTATATATTGTTTGGTAAGAAAGATAAAAATGGTCTAAATTAAGATTTTTAGAAACATTCTAACCTACGAGTTCTAGTATAGATCAATTATATTAAAATCTTAAGGAACTAAAATTAATTATCGGATTTATTAATAATAAGAAGTGTTTATTCATATGAATATGAAGAAAAATGTAAAGAAATAGAGTTACCAGCAAAAGACAATTTGATTTAAAATTAAATAAAATACATATAAGTGAGGAATGTTATTCTAGCAAAAAAAATATGGAATATTTTTTATATAAAATATTTACAAAAATTTACACAATCATTAAATAAATCAGATGTATTAATTTTAGCAGATATAATTACAATTTTTAGAGATATTTGTTCAATAATTAATTATTCGGAGCCTTCTGGGTATTATAGAGCTCTTGGATTATCTTGGGCATTCAATGTTAAAATTGACTAAAATTTAATTAGATTTTAAAAATGATTATGAAATAATTTTATTTTTTATAAAAAGGTATTAGAGACGGAATTTCACAATGTTGTAGAAGATTTGTTAAAAATAATAATAAATAATAGGCAGATAATGATAAAAATAAAGAATCACATTACTTAACGCTTCTAGATGCCAATAATTTATATGTATGAGCAATGCCACCTTTTTCTCCATATGGTAAAATTGAATGAATTTAAGAATTTTAATATAAATACAATATAAGAAAAATTAAAAATCTACCAAATGATTACAAAGTAGGATATAATTTAGAAGTTGATTAAGAATATCCTAATTAATTACATACTAATTTTCCGTTAGCTCCAGAAGTAAGAAAACCATACATTACAAATTTTGAAAAAAAAAAAAAGTGTTTTACATTATATATTTAAAAAATTATATTTAGAGAATGGTTTAGTATTAAAAAAATAGTCATAAAATTTTTACAATTTTTTCAATGAAATTATTTAAAAGAAATTTATTAATATAAGTACACAAATTAGAACAAAAGCAACGAATGATTTTAAATAATACTTTTATAAATTAATGAATAATTCAGGCAATGGTAAAACTATGGAAAATAAAAGAATAAGAGTAGATATACAATTAGTTAATAATTCTATTGAATATGAAAAATTAGTATCAAAACATAATTATAAATACACAACATTATTCAATGAAAACTTACCAATTGTTCATATAAATAAAAATTAAATAATTATTTTGTAAAAAATTTTATGTTGTATCGTCAACATTAAAAATTCTGAAAGAATAAATGCTAAGTTTTCATTATAAAATTATGACACCAAAACATTAAGAAAATATTGAATTAAGTTATTGAGATACAAATTCATTAATATATAATTTAAAAACTAGCGAATAATTTTATTTGGATATTAAATAAATAGTAAATCAATTTGTTACTAGTGATTTCATAAAATATACCATACATAATATGCCAAAAATTAATAAAACACACACAAAATGAAAAATGAAAATGGTGGTTAAAAGAGAACACTTTATAGGAATTAATCTGATAATAATTGTTTATTTGTATATGAAACTAAAAAAGCTGATAGCTCTGTTGATAAAAGTTATGCTAATCCAGGAAAAATTGTTATTAAAAGATTAGAAATGATGTGGCAAACTGTATAATAAAAAAATACAGCAAATACTTAAAAATAAAAAATTACAAGAATCCGGTAAAACATATAAGTTTTAATTATTGGCAGTTTTTAGAGATAGCTGTTCCTCAAAATACAAGAACATTTAATTTTGATATAAAAGATTTATTTAAAGACTTGCATTTTGATATGCCTGATTTTGTAATTGTTGGTTTTAAAATTAATAGAAAAGATAGTGCTGATTAGTACGTGAGAAATATTTATTTTATAAAAGGAATAAATAAAATTTTTCCTAAAGAAAATACAAATTTAGATTTTGAAACTGGTTTTTTTCATAAAATGTAGTTGGCATATCACGATTTAGAAATTCTGAAACCAAAAACTACTGCAAATTGTATAAACAATGATCTTTACAATAAAGCAACATTAAATCTAGATGGTAACTTCACTGTAAAAAACATTTGGGAAAATTGCCTGACTATTGTAAGGGAATTTTCGCAAACTTGTTTGGGAAACATATTTTTCTTTATATGTGCGATATAATTATCGCGCTCTGGAGTAAAATTCAATTTAATTACTTTATGATTGTTTATCCCTACGCTATTGTCTCAGGGGGGAAACAAATGAGGCGTCATATTGGGCAGCTTGTAGGACTTATATTCGTTAGGAAAGGAATAATACTAAACAATAAAAATTAATCTTAAGGTACAGAAAATCTAAAAAATAAAATATTATCAAAAGTTACAAATAAAAAGATTAAAAAAAAGGAAATAAGAAAATTTGTAAGCGACTGTGGAAAGCGGATAACATTTTATTCCGTGTTCAAATCTCAATATACGTCGTTATATTTTACTGCTGTAATTCTTATGTCAAGGCAATTATTAAGAGACTTGGAAAGGTATTGACATAAAAGCACTGATAAAACCACTAAAGAAATTCCACACAAACTTCGCTTTGTACCGCACAAAAGTAACTGGGTAATCGGTTACACAAAATTACTATAACCAATTCCAGGAATAACTAAATTTCAAGTTGCTCATAGAATAGTGGGAATGTTCAAGCTAATTAGAAATATTTTAGGAATAACTAATATAGTTGTTTCAGTTAAAAATTTGCAGATAACTTAAATTAATAAATTTTTATTTTTCGTTTGGAATGGCCTAGTACAATATTAATCACTAATATTGCTATTTTGTCGCTGTGGTGTAATGGACAGCGCACCGGTCTCCCGAAGTAGAGGACCCTTGGTTTCCGCCCACCCACCAGCAAATGTCTTAAGATTTTAGGATTGTGGTCTCGGTTACTATTCGTCTGAAGATATCGGAAGTAACAATACTATTACTCCCATTTATTTANCAATATATATATATATATATATATATATATATATATATATAATATTCCCTTACTTGTATGGGATTTTCCCACACTTTTGTCAGGTACTTTTCCGTACGATTAGGGAGTAGTACTTTACATGTTATGTAAATTTACTCTACATTTAAGAGGTAATTTTACTTTACATGTAGAGGTACTTAGCTTCCCTTACATGCAAGGGAGGGAATTTTACCTCAATCTTTTTTACAGTGTATAATTATTATTCTTATTTTGCTAAAATACCATTATACATAATTGATTGTCTTAAAAGAAAAACAACATTGGTTAAAGATAAAACAAATAGCAAAATTAGTGATGATTTTAATAAAATGTTTCTGAGCATACGTATGTAATGTGATATAGTTAGTCAAAGAAATATTACTTCTGATTGATTAAAAGAAGAGATTACAAAATTTGTACACATTTTCATATTATTAAATGAATTAAAATTTTGCCGAAAATGTTGTTTATATAGTTTTTGGATTATTATCAATGTCCATTATTTTAAATATTATATCTATATGTTGACGCGTGATGTAATTAGGTATTAGAAGTGGCGCNCCCCCCCCAGCTTAAACCAGTGTAGAGAGACACGTGCCAGTCGTAATCACCGCAGAGAAAGGGCAAGCTGAGGTAGGAGCCCGAGGTCAAGCCTTACACGTGTCCTGCTGCATAGGCATCCCACCCACCACCCACCTCCCCCTAGCAAGCAAAGTAAAATTTGTAAGTGCCGAGATATCGCGAGATAGGCAGACATAGTTCGCCTGAAGTCAGAAAACACACCCTGCGGAAGAATAAGCTGAGATGGAAAATTCAAGGGGCAAGATCACAACTTCCCCCTCTCCCCAACCTTCAGGGAACCATGGAACGTTTTTGAAGTGCATGGTTCTGCTTCCTCTCACCTCCCCCCTCGTCACAACAAGGGGAAGCATGCAGGGAATTAGGGAGGGAGGCTAGAAAGGATATAAGCCTTTTGCGGGGAGGGTGGGCTCAGTTGAATATCGCCGCGCAGAGAGGTTAGGTCAGATCAGTTATCAGTAGACCATCAGTCAGTTCGTCAGTACTACACACAGAGAGATCAGCCGCACCTAGTGTGGCCGG